>JBBYHO010000015.1:30047238-30061355 GCA_038382025.1 Adansonia gregorii | reverse complement strand
ATTATTGGTTTTTGAAACTTGATGCTGAATTTTAGAATAGTCTATATTTTCATTAAAATAGTTTAATTTTAAGTAGATTTTTTTAATATTTAGTTGATTTAAATTTAAATAATTAATAAAATTACTTACTTAAATGGGGTTAATTTATTACTCTTAAATTCATTTCGTATTATGTGCACTCTATTTTTAAATATTTATTAATTTATATTTTTAAATTCATTTAATATCACGCGGATTCTATTTTTAAATATCTATTCATTTAAATTTAAATTAACTAAAAAATTACATATTTAAATATTTTTTTTAATTTTAGAGTAGATTAATATCATAAACTGTATATTATTTTAATAAATGTGTATATAGTTTTAGTATATGGTGTATGACATAGTAGTAAATGATAAGATAATATTAATCAATTAATAGCATAAACATTTTGTAGCATGACAATAAAATTAAAATATTATGATTAAAATAATAATAAATGATATGTAACATTAAAAGAAATAATTATTAATATGGCAATAAATATTTAAAGATAACAGTAAATTTTATAATTGTAATTGTAACAATTTTTATAACTTATTATTAAGTATAAAAATTAAATATTTTTATAAATATCAATTTTATAATATCTAATTGAAATAATATATTTACATTAAAAAATATAATAATTCAAAAAATTAACTTATAATTAAATAAATGATTGTATATTTTTAAAATCATTATATAAAATTAATTTATTAAAAATTATTAATAAAAGTTATTATAATAATTTATAATATTTATATTTTAAATAATTCAACTGCAAATCTAAATGTTGAAAAAAATTAGTATATATAAAAAAACTTCGTTAAAGTAGTCGAACCGAAAGTCTGATTTATTTGAATTTTGATTCGATTTTCTTTTTTTTTTAAAAAAATTCTTGCTTGAACGGCAAGTGTTTGTTCTTTTCCTTTTTATGTCTTTTAAGTTATTTGCCTCTTGCCAACGGCAAATGTGAAAGAAGATTCTAAGCAGATTTCGAGGATTTAACCTTTCAAAAGAAGGCAATGTAATAATTAATTACGTAGAATATTTTAGTATATTATTTTAAATTTATTAAAATTTAAATATTTTTAATTTTTATATATTAAAATATTTTTAAATATAAAATAAATAAAAATAAATAAATTTTATATAATAAATATTTATCAATTATATATAATATCTTTAAAAAATTTTATTAAATATAAAAAATTAATATTGATCAAATAATAAAAAATAAAATTTTTAATGATTATTAAATTTATAAATAATTATATTTAATACTCATTAAATTTATAAATAATTATATATAATATTTATTAAATTTAAAATTAATATTAATTTAATTTTTTTAAAATTTATATTATAAATCAATATAATTATTTTTAATTTATTTTTTAAAATAAATTAATATTTATTGATATGATTAATACAAATTAAAATTAAAACTAAAATTAAATTAATTATTATCAATATTTTATATATTAAAATTGATGTATACTTATCGGTACAATGGAGCCAATAACATTGGTCCAAAACAATAAGAAAGCAAAAAAAAAAAAAAAATCTAGCGACAACGTACGACTTTCGCGCGACAGAGATAGAACGGACCAGTGTTAATTTAAGGGCGGCATAAATTTTTTTTTTTAAATAAATATTATTCGTATTAAACAGTGTTAAGGAAAGCATAAAAGACAAAAAGATCAAAGAGGAGGAACTTTGAGTTATTAGGCGATTAAAGTAGGTGTCGAGTTTTCGAACGATGAATCAGAAACACCATTGGCCTTGTATTTTGTTATTTAAAGATCAAATCAATGACAGGTTTCAACTATAGCAGGAAGGAAGATTCTGCCGAGCTCTTCTAGATTTTTTTTTTCTTTTTGTTTTATTTCAGTCAAGCAAGCAACTAAGCATTATTAGAGGTCTTGGCTTTCCCCTGTATTTATATGAAGAGTCTTGAGCAACTCTTTCTAGAAATCTAGTTATGACTTCAAGAATTGTTATGTTTTTGGCAGTTAACATAGGAGTAGTGCAAAATCCTCAGCCTTTTAAATCAAGGTCGGCAAATTAATCAAGCAAATTCTGCTGTCTGGTAAACATGGAGGGTTATTATTCGTCAGATGGATCCAGTTCATTTTTTACATCAGAGATGCCAGATTTGTGGGGCGAATATGGATGGGACGAGCCAGATAGCAGTGATTACTTTCGGCTACCAGAGGAGAAAAATGAGATCTCTTCTATAGACGGTGGACTGACGGATTCTCTAGCAGAGCAAGATCAATTGAATCAAGTAGAAACATCGGAAGCTTCGTACCAAACAAGATCAAGCGGTAGTAGTAGAGCTAAACTTACTCCAGCTGAAAGAAAAGAACACAAAAGACAAAGTGATTACAAGTATAGGCAAAAACTGAAGGTAAAAATGTAGAAAGCTCAGATTTTGTTTTGTTGTTATTGCATGTTACTCTTGTGTGTTTTCGTTTCTGAGTTGTTTAAGTAGTAGGCTCTTCTGTTTCCACTTAGACATGATGGAAGCTTTATCAGTCAATTGGTTTTAGGTTGGATATCCGCTCATTGTTAAGTAGTTATACAAGCTTAACAGTCCCGGACCTTGTATCTGCCTCTGTAGATTTCTCTTCTTTGATGTTAACATTTTCCAGTGCAGACAACAGCAGATGAACAGACTGCCGAGATTAAACACCTGAAAGAGGAAAATGAACGGTTGAATGCTGAGATTAGAATGTTAAAAGAGCAAATGGGAATGGGATTGCTTCTCCCCAATGGGCAACTTCCAGCAGTAGCTCCACAGAGACGAGATAGTTATATTACCCAATCAACTAGCAAGCAGCTTGAGCACCAAAGTATTTCTGTCCAGGTAGCAATTCTGGGCTTCTCAAGTGTTTTGATCAGCGATTTCAATTGCAGTTGTGTCACGTTTATAACAGTTTGCAGATATATACAAAATTGAAATTGCAAATGCTGACAATAATATCACATTGTGATACTATTTAAATCCATGATTTCGACTTTTAAGTCTACGAGTATATATCTGCTCAGTTTTCGCTATTTTCATGGAGTGTTACTATATTGCTTGTCAATCTAACAATTAATAAACTTGCAAATTAAGATTTCCATTTTTAGAGTTTCGGGTCACTCTTTCAAGATGCCCCTTTCTTTAACTTGTCAAGTACTGCAATTTTTCTTTAACAACGTTGCATTTATCCGATACTTTTTCTTATCTTGAAGCACCAGGTATTTATTATTATTATTATTTTTGGTGCTTTTGAAATTCAGCTTGATAAAATAGTCTGCACTTGTTCTAATTACTAATCCTGAAAAGCTTATAGTTAGGATAAAAAATCAAATTTTCTGCAACTTTTGATCTTTTATCATTATATTAAGATCATTGTTGTTTAAAATATGATAATTTTAGTTTCCTTTTTCTAATTTGGTGATTAGAAACATTAAAACCAGTCATAGTCACCTATTTGTTTCCTGTAATTTGTAGGATCACCATGGAACTAACTCTGGAGCTGCTGACAGGGTATGCAATTGTTCTAGATCTTTATGAGTCTATTGGGTTTGAGATATCTTGAAAATCTAATGCCAAATTAAGTTTGTCTAAGCTTCTAATTCTGGAATCCTGATTTGCTTTTGCTCCCAATTTATTGTTACAAAACCTGCAGCAAATGATTCCGGTAAATGTAGTTGCTACCAATGACTGTGAAGCAGAAAATCAGAAGAATTCTCAAGCTGGAATATGCTGTAATGATGATGCACCCATTAGTGACCTTCTTAAGAAGATTGATGCAGATGATGAGAGCAAAGTGGAGTTTTCAGACTTCAACGGCTTAGATGGGAATAGCATAACAGTTGGGAAATATAAGTTCCCGCTCTCACTGCTTCCTACTGTAAAGAAAATCATTGATGCACGCGGTGATATTTCTGCAACTAGTAAGATGAACCCGAAGACGGCTGAGGGAATCTATATCATGTTCTGTGCTTCTGTCAAGGAGATGAACGATCTACAGCTTGAGCAAGTTACTGAGGGTAGAGTATTGAAGTGGAGGGATGCAATCAGGGATGCTTTACGTATCAATTTCGAGGTGGATTTCGCCATGGAACATTTGAAGAAAATTGCTTGCGCTTACATTGGTCTAACGCAGTGTCGAAAGCTGGAGAATGTGGCTATTAGGATCTCAAAGTTAGAGGCTGAGTTGAGTGCTGGGAAAGAGGAGCACGCTAAGATATGTGAACAGTCCAAGGTGTTCATGGATGCTGCTGAAAATTTGATTGGCAAGCCTGTCAGCTCGGGTATGTTTCAGAGTCTTCGTACATTAGAAATGTGCTTACTTTAGAAATTTCGACCAAGAATTTACATAGCATTCATAATATCATTTTATTGTCTTTACTTTTGTGGTTTTGGTTCTCTGCACTGCTGATATTGACTACAATTGATCCCGTTTCAGCCATCCACTACATCTGAAATTGCAATAAACATTGTGCAGCTGAAAACATCTTAATTTTGACTTATATGGGCGAGTGTACTTTGGGTAGCTGGTATGCTTGGTTGACAAAATTTCATAGGGGAGAAATCCAAGAAAAAGTAAGGAAACGATTGAGAAAAATACTAAATGGGATTGGGAAATTGCTAAAGTTTTAACTTGGTTCTCAACTTTTAAGTACTTGTCTTAAACCAACACCGAGTATCCAGAGCAGATTCCACCAGTGAGACACTTCATGGAAGGAACATTGGCTTCATTTGATAAATGTTTTACTTTTTGTTATTTATTTATTTAATTTTACTGCTTTTCTATTATTTACTTAAAAGCCAAAACAGGATTGTTGACTGCCAAGAACAGACACTTAGAAGAGCATCTCAGATGGCGGCAATCCAAGGACAGACAAATACAGAGACTTTCCCAATCAATCGTCCAGTGTAGACATGAAAATGGCCAGGTATTGCAAGTGTTAGCTTCCGAAGTACCTGGTTTAGAAACTCGTATCTACTCAGTTCCATTATTTTACAGACTAAGTCAGAATTAATTTTCACTTTTCATTTACCTTTCATGTGCATGGTATCTTGCGACCTAATAAGCAGTCATATACAGACTAATCTCTACTTTGTTTTATTAGTTTAGGAACTGAAGTAGACTTCATTTTTTTTTTTTTTTAATATTTAGTTCTCTTTGTTGCTTGGCTTAATGTACATCTCTCGCAAAACAAAAAACAGTTGATACCAAAATATCACTAAGTTCATTTGTGGCAACATTTTGTGTCAGATCCTTGCAAGTATGAACACAACCACCCAGCGTTACTCGTATATTGAGGCTGAAAACTCAGTGCTGAGAGCTCAATGTATGGAACTTAGTGAAAGACTGCAGTCTTTGGATGAGATCATCCGTTTCTACAATTTAAGCAATGATGCTGAGAATGCTAAGGATACAGGCCTTCCTTGAAATCCTTTCATTGAGCCCTTGCGAGTCTGATGTGACAGCTTCCTGAACCGATTGGATTCGTGCTACTTGAATCTTCCTATTATAACCTCTTCAGATATCTTTCAGTATTGGTCTCCAGTAGCTTATTGACATTTGTTACCCAATCCTAAGTATGAGTCTCAAGGTAGCATTGAAAATGAAAAGACATTGTTATATTATATTTTGATGCAA
Source organism: Adansonia gregorii (assembly GCA_038382025.1). Classification (NCBI taxonomy): domain Eukaryota; kingdom Viridiplantae; phylum Streptophyta; class Magnoliopsida; order Malvales; family Malvaceae; genus Adansonia; species Adansonia gregorii. The sequence goes on along the minus strand of JBBYHO010000015.1, from coordinate 30,055,665 downwards.
TAGTAGTTTTTTTCCCCCGTAGCTTAAAAAAAAGGTTCTCACTGTAAATTTGTTTGTCCAATAGAATGATTTTAGTATCAAAGGTCAATGACATGTCATTATTTATAGTTTCTAAATGCTATGGTGCTTTTGGTACATAAAATCGCTAACTTACCTTTCTGTAATCGGCTGATTATAAACATTTAAACTAGTCATTGTGACCTATTTGTTTCCTGTAATTTGTAGGATCACCATGGAAATAGCAGTGGAGGTACTGATAGGGTATGGCAGTTGTTCTAATCTTTATGAGTCTAGTGGGTTTTAGATATCTTGAAATATAATTACTAGTTATCTCAGAAACATTATCTCTTATACATGTATTTGGTTTGACTAATATCTTGCATGTCTAATGTCACAGACCTTTGTAATTGTAAATAGAAAATTAAACAATTTAATGCCTAAATTGGAAGTCATCTTTGGACTTTGATACCTCAAATTGAACCATATTAAGTTTGTATAAGCTTCTAATTCTGGAATCTTGTTTTGCTTTTCCTCCCAATTTATTGTTACAAAATCTGCAGCAGATGATTCCAGTAAATGTAGTTGCTAAAAATGACGATGTAGCAGAAAATCAGAAGAATTCTCAAGCTGGAAGTTGAAAAACCAGATAAGACCGGCCGGTTTCAAGTGGTTGAACCGGGTACCGGAGGTTCAACTAGTCCGAAACTATTAAAGAACCTGATTTCAATTGAACGGCCTAAAACAGGTTCGACCAGTTAAAAAACAGCTAAAAAACCAGGAAAACCCCTTTTTATATTTTTTTTTAATTATTTTTTCAGAGATTTTTTTTGTACTTGATGAGATTTGAATGCATAACCTTTAAAATTATACTAAAGACTATGCCACTTATATAAATTCATGTTTTAAGTATATTTAATATTTATTTAACATTAAAATTCTTTTAAAAATGTTTAGAAACCTCTTTAAATTAATCAACCGGTTCGGAAACCGGAGGTCACACCGGTTTATCCTCAGGTCCGGTTTTTTAACCTTCTAGAACATGCTGTAATGATGATGTACCCATTGCGGACCTTCTTAAGAAGATTGATGCAGATGATGAAAGCAAAATGGAGTTTTCAGACTCTACTGGCTTTGACGTGGAGCGCATGCCAGTAGGGAACTGCTGTATCCTACTGTAAAAAAGATCATTGATGCTCACGGTGATATTTCTACAACAAGTAAGATGAAACCCAGCATTACTAAATGATCTGTATCATATTCTGTGCTTCTGTCAAAGAGATAAGCAATCTACAGCTCGAGCAAGTTACTGAGGGTAGAATATTGAAGTGGAGGGATGCATGCAAGGGTGCTTTTAGTATCAATTTCGAGGTGGATTTTGCCATGGAACATTTGAAGAAAATTGCCTGCGCTTGCATTGGTCTACTGGAGTGTTGAAAGCTGGAGAATGCGGCTATGAGGATATCCAAGTTAGAGTGCTGGGAAAGAGGAACATGGTAAGACATGTGAACATTCCAAGGTGTTCATGGATGCTGCAGAAGAGTTTATTGGCAAGCTTGTCAGCTCGGGTATGTATGTTTCAGTCTTCCCATGTTAAAGTTTAAAACACGAGATGAAAAGAGCAAGAGTGGAGAAGAAAATGAGCTGCGTTACCATTTTCATTCTTGCTAAGGTACATTCTACACAAAAACAGACGTTAGGTATAGTGGTTGAAACAAATCCTCTTGAAGTAAGGGATTACATCGTGCTGGGCAAAAACCAATTAACCAGTAGATATGCTGACAGATTTCTACTTCACTATCAGATTACAAACATCGTCACATTACAAAAAATTATGCTATCTGTAGAAAGTACCTAGGAAAATTCTCAAATGTCTGACATTCCTAGAGATTTTTCTTGGAGACTCCACGCTTGACCTTAGGAATTGAAACCTTGGCTTAGAAACAGCCCTAGTCAAAATGTCTGAAATTTGATTTTCCGACTTGCAGTACTTAGCATTCACTTCACTAAGCCTTTCAGCTTCTCTGGTTGCTTGAAACTTCACATTGATATGCTTAGTTCTACCATGCTGGACAGGATTTTTAGTAATGGTTATAGCTGACTTGTCTACACAAATAGAAGTAGGCTTATGTTGTTTTTCTGCTCTAGATCAGCTAGAAGCTTTCTAAGCCAAATGGCTTTGTTTACTGGAGCTGTTGTAGAGGTGTACTCAGCTTCAACTGAAGATTGAGCCACCACATCTTGCTCTTAAAATAATTGAAAAAAACACCATTTCCAGAAGAGAAAACATATCCTTAGGTGCTCTTAGATTCATCTACTCTCTCTGCCAATCACTGTCTGCATACCCCTCAAGCTTGTTGCTTTCCTTCTTCAAGAACAATAGACCATACATAGTCTGTTGTGTCCTTGATGTATCTCAAGACCATTTTAGCTGCACTATAATGTGCTTGACTAGGGACTTGCATGAACCTCGAGAGTAGCCTTGTAGCATACATTATATCTGGTTTGGTAGCAGATTAATACACCAAGCTTCCAACTAAATTTCTATAAACAAAAGCATCAGCCTTACCAGTGTCATCATGCTTGGACTGTTTTTCATTCACGAGTTGCAACTGACTTGCAATTTTCCACCTTGAACCTTTTCAAAATCTCCACGGCACAATACTTCATCTCACCTAAATCAGACATTTCAAATACATTCTCATATTTTGCTTGAAATATTTTATAAACACTTCATTGTCACCTGTAAAAAGCAAATCATCAACCTGCATGCTCTTGGAGCTCGTTTTAACCCATATAAAGCTTTGTGAAGCTTGTACACTTACAACATTTTTTTGATGCTTGAAATTCCTCTTGTTGCTCAACAAAATTCTCCTCAAGCAAACATTTTAGGAAGGTTGATTTCACGTCCAAGTGATACACTTCCCATCCTTTCATAGCTGCTAAAGCCAAAAAGAGCCTTGTAGTGTCATGCCTGGCCACAGGAGCAGAGGTATCTGAGAAATCACTGCCAGGTTGCTTGTAGCCTTTAACCACTAGTCTGACCTTATGCTTGTTTATAGAACCATCTGGATTGAGCTTGGTTCTATAAACCCACTTGACACCAATCACCTTGTGATGATTTGGTCTGTGTACAAGCCAAGTTTCATTTTTCTCTGCCATTTTCTTTTCTTCAGTCATAGTCGCTCTCCATGAATCTTGCTTTGCAGCTTCATCATGATTTGTGAGCTGAAATGCAGCAATATTACACCTGGCATAAACATCCATCAATGATCTAAGTGCCCTTTAAAGGAACTTCTGTGTCACTGTCAGATTCTTCACCTGCTTTTGAAGCACAACCAGTGGCTGTGAAGCTGCAATTTCGTTCTTTTTCCAATCCCATTATGCTATTTCATCAAACTTGACTTTTCTACTAATCAAAACCTTCCCAGAGGCAACATTGTGCAACCTGTAACCCTTAGAGTTGTTGCTGTAACCTAGAAAGATCCAGCTTCAGCCCTTTTGTCTAGCTTGTCTCTGTTTGCTGTTGGTACAAGAGAGTAGCAGATACATCAAAAAACTTGTAGATGATCAATTAAGGGCTTCACACCGTGCCATGCTTTATAAGGAGTTCTTCCATTCAAGGCTGTAATAGCTAACAATTTAGCAAATATACTGGAAGTGTTGACTGCCTCAACCCAAAAACTCTTAGGAAGGTCTTTCCATGCAACAAGCACCTAGCCATCTCCATGATTGACCTGTTTGTTCTTTCACTTAACATTGTTTTCTTGATGAGTGTAAGGAATAGTCAGCTGCTGTTGAATTCATGCTTGCTTAGAAAACCTGATGAATTCACCAAAGTTGTACTTTGTCCCAGAATATGATCTCAACATTTTTATTGGACAACCAGATTCAACCTCAACCATTGTTTTGAACTTCTGAAATATCTCAAACACATTAGACATCTGTTTGAGTAAGTAAGCCCAGCACATTCTTGTATAATCATCCACGAACAACAACAGAAAGTACATGCTGCCATTAATAGGTGTACTTATAGGTCCACACGCATCAGTGCTCACTAACTTAAGCTTCTTTGAGGCTTTCCAGTTGCTCTTGGTTGGAAAAGACGACTCCTTTTTCTTGCCACATTGACATGCAATGCACACATCAGCCTTTTCATTTATGGGTAGCAGATTCAAGACTAAGTCATTCGAATGCATATCCTTCAAGGTAGAATAACTATAGTGACCTAGTCTCTTGTGCGACAAGGTAGAATCATCAGCTGCATTGGGATAGGCATGCTTTTGTGTTTGTTTCCATTCAATTTGAAAACTCTCATCTTTCACGCTAACAGCGATCAACTAAGAACCATCAGGATCATATATATGAAGCATGACATGTTAAAATGCAATATAGTCGTGTTTTCTTTTCTTTAGGTTTACTAAGATGCTGAGTACATATCGATCTTGTGAATTGACAATTGTTTTCTTTTCTTTAGGTTTACTAAGATGTGAAAAGAGTTGCAAGCTTAGCTTGAAAAATCACTCGAAGCCACATTTAATGTAGGAAACTTCACTCAAGAGGAAGAAGTTATCGTTAAGTTGGATCATTCTCTTTGCAATGGGTATCTTTTTCTAGCAATTAAATTTCCATCCAACGTGAAATATTGAATCGTTCCTCAAATCATAAATATTGTGATTGAGATCATAATTGGGCAAAGCTATGTTAGTCAGACTGAGGATGAGTGTTTGATATGAATATTCATTCTATCAAAGGACGTTCAAAATTTAAAAAATTATCTCATATATTTGAAAAATTTTACTTTCTTATCCATGTCCAAATGTGTCTTACATGTAGTTGAAAAAGATACTTTCAAGAAAAATTAAATATGTGTTGAGCATATCGGAAGTAGAATCCTAAAAATATAAGACCGATGTGGGGAAGTGTACCTTAAAATCATATGAGAAAAGGGGTAGACCTCGCAAAACCTAGTGACACTCTTTAATCTGTGGCTAGTGACATCGGTTAAAGGTGATATTTATAGACGTACGAATAAATAATTATTTTTGTGAATTTCATAAAAATAATATATTAAATATATAAAAATTCTTAAATTGATAATTAAATAATCTTTAATCACTATCTACAGACACTGGCTAAGAGAACTTCAGCTGTGTTACACCAAAAAATTTGCATGTCTTTTAGCATGATGGTTAATTTTTCCTAACTAGCTCAAATCATACGTCAAACTCAACAATATCATTTGATCTGAATTAAATTTTGGTACGCTAAGTCATGATACGACTTTGTTAATTAGCTAGCAAAGAAGTTATAGTTGAGCATAAAATCTGATACGAATTTCTCTGATCTCCAGATGGTTTCTGATTGCAGCATCCGTACCAGGGAGAACGACGGCTGACATTAAGAAACACTGGTATAGCCATTTGAAGAAAAAACTTGAAAAACAAACCACATAATTGAGGGACCGAAGAGATTTCTTGGGATTTTGAGAAACATATAGCGTTAGGTATTCGTCATATTGCTCTACTCTTTTGTTATACTAAACTTGTCTCAACCTGGTTTCATGAATTTATAATGATTTGATGATGTATTCTGCGATGACTGTTATAAATTTTAGCTGACACAAGTTCCGTTGATCTTACCCTTTTAGCTATACCATTAACCCTCCAACCTTCATCTAATCACACCTAAAGAATACATTCTATACTTAAGCCTTTTAAACCCACAACTCTTAGAAATCTGCCTACAAACTTATCGAGCAAAATGTTTTATCTTAATCTTCCAGCTATTTTTGAAAGCTTTTCAGGAAATCTTTTAAATCATTGGGATTCAAGAAGCACCAGAGCAGATCTTTTGAATGCAAAACTAGTGTCCTGTTTTAAATAGTATTTCCTGCTACTACACATCCAACATAATTTCATGCTATAGGATGCGAACAAATACCAAACATATTCAACAAGAGTACAGCCATTCTTTAGTAGCAATAAGTCTTAGACGTACTCTTTTATCTACAACATTGCCTAAAATAGTCTCTGAATTCTTCTAAAAACAAACATTTAAGATTGGTAGTTCCTACCAGGCACGTTTCCTCCACCCATGTTTGGAGCATAGTTATTCGGGTATTGAGCATTCGGGGTTGCACCTTGGTATGGAGCGTTTCCATAGTTGGGGCCATTTTGGAAGTTCTGCGCATTTCCAGGAGTGTTTCCATAATTAGGGCCATTTTGGAAGTCCTGTGCATTTCCGGCCACATTACGAGACCATCCTTGATTTGGCGGCACACTCCCCATATTACCCATGTTGTTTGGTGGCATTCCTACCATGTTGTTCGCTGGCATTCCACCCACGTTTGGTGGCATTCCTCCCATGTTGTTAGGTGGCATCCTTCCCATGCTGTTGGGTGGCATCCCTCCCATGCTGTTGGGAGGCATTCCAGCTTTATTAGGAGCAAAATTCTGCATGCCCTGGTTCAATGGAGGCATCTCCCTACTCTGATTATCTCGGAGCTGCATGTTCTCCCTTCTTCTCTCATAGTTTCTTGATCTATCATAATTACGAGGTCTATCATTACGCCTATTTCTTTCATTTGCTCGAGCATTGTTCCTCACCCATTCCTCATGATACTTCGGATCATATGGAACTGCTTGCCCATTAATGAAAGGTTCCCCTGAAAAAACAATAGCTTATTTTAAGTATTAACAACTTAAAACAAAAAACCATCCAATGCAGAAAAATGCATATTTACCTCCATAATCCTTGTTCTTCACATCCAGATAGGAATCTGGAAGAACCCACCGAACTCCAGGAAGTTCTAAGGGGAAAATGACATTTATGAGAACAGCCATAAAAAGCTTCTCTTAAACAGCATTGCAGTGACAAGAAAATCGAAAACTTAAGAAGGCACACACCTTTGATCTTATACGAGAGTTCTTCAGACACAAGAGCTCCGAATGCATAGTAGTGCCGGGTAGAAACTGAATAAATTTTCATTCTTGCTTCCTCCTCGCTATATACAAGATGCACAGGAAATAAACCGTAATTAAAAAATAATGTATGCATTTTGTTATGGAGTAACCGAAAACAAGTATCTGCAGAAAAAAATTCTAAAATACTGAAACCCTAATGCTTAAATGACATAAGTTCTGAGAGCTGAAGCTTTTGCCGCTAATAATAATACTACATGCTGCATCCATACATATCAGACCTAATAGCCCTTGCAAAATAAGCATCGCAAATTTCTAAAACAAAGACGAAAAAAGTTGTTTCAAAGACAGTAGTCAATAAGCAGAGATTCTACTATCCAATTACATCATATCAATAATATGCTAACAATAAAAAATGTTACGACATGAGCATCTGTTCATGTGTCACAAAGAGATACTCTAATAACACCTGCATTCCGAAAATTTCAACTAAAAGATATGCACTTCATAAGAAAAATAATGTGTAAATAAAAAAAATTTAAAAAGACAAAACTAGAACAACTGACACTTCCATTAGTAGAGAAATCCCATTCATATCAAAAGGACATCTTCCTTCATTAAAAGAAATCACCAGTAGTACACTAAAACCTTAAGAAACTTATAAATTAACAATCAAACAAAAATGTTTAGAACATTGAGTTCATCGTATTATTGCTCTTCTGCACATTCTCTTCCAAACTCAAAGAAAATGATGCCACTTAAGACTGTTCTATATCTCCATGAATCTAGAAACTTTTGCTAGCATTGTATTATTTGGTCTCCATATCAGAACAGGTAATATTCAAGATTATGCAGGATTATACACAAGAGATCCTTTCTTGGCTCTCTCTTTAGCTCTGTCTTTTGTTGCTCTGATTAACATGTAAAAACAAAGTAATAAAAAACCAAATTTGATTAGAAAAGAATAAAATAAAACTAAAATTCTAATGCCATATAAACATAAATTCAGTCATTTTCTCATCAAAATTTTGCTAGTTTATTAAATTGAAAATAATTAAAGTGGTGGATTAATATAAAATAAATAACCAAAAAGAAACCCATTATAAATCAACAGAAATAGTTACCTGCCCACTACTTGAGCTAGGGTTTTGATATAACTATCAATAATTTCATCCCTAGTAGAATCCTCTTTAGGGGGCTCCATCACAACGAGCCAATGCTCAAAATCACAGCCGTCGAGCAAGATCGTCTCTTTCGGGGGCCGGTTCGAGTAGTTCGGGTTCGGGTCATTGAGGGAGGACCTGGCTGCTCGAGTGGATAATGATTTGACGGTGGGGGGAAGTGAGTCGCAAAGAAGGAGGGAATAGCAAGTTTGGGCACGAAGGCGACGGAGGAAAGAGAGGGAACAGGGTGGCGATGAGATGATCAGAGTTTTGGTGGAGGAAGCTGCGGCGGCCACGGGAGAAAAGGAAGAGAAAGGGCGGCAGGAAGGGAAGAGGAAGGAAGT
>JBBYHO010000015.1:29999047-30012121 GCA_038382025.1 Adansonia gregorii | reverse complement strand
CCCTTCTTTCTACGGACTTCACCCCCCCCCCCCCCCCCCCCCCAAAAAAAAAAGGTTTGCTGTACACGATACTGAAGATTTGCGTTGTGAAATATAAATGGTTTCTATTTTCCATAATTTTCTTAGTATGTTTCAAATCAGTCATAATATCCAATGTACCACTGGATCCATGGAAGTACAAGATTGTAGTGTAGGTGATATGGACCCAATAGAGTTCCTCAAAATCCACATATATCTGGTACTAGGCTAGGTCATCTCCCCTAAAAGAACGCTCTCTTTAGTGGCCTTTTAATGAATTTAATATGACCGCCAAGAACAGCTCTTGACAGAAACTAGGGCAGTGTCAACTCGAACTTTCTATTTACTTGAACCAATATCAATGGAAATTTTGGATTATGACTTTAAAATCTGCAGATATAATGTTATAACATTACACTTTGTTGTGCAGGGCTATGCAATCCAGAGACAAAGATGTTGGAACTTCATCAGAAAGATTCCTGCTCAAACAGTCCAACTTTGCCATCGGACGATGATTAGCTTAATTTGCCTAAACATGGATATTTTTAACACGAAAAAGCTGTTTCGGAGAATTGTTTGCTCTGGTAAGTTGATCATACAGCTGTCAGACATATCTAAACTTCCCTCCTTATTCAATCATCCCGATCCATTTTTGTCTTCCACTAATTTTTTTTTTGTCTGTAACATATAATTTTTTTTTTTACTGAAAATGTAAGTTGCTGAGAGATTTTTTTACTGCCATTCTTTTTACCACTATATAAGATCAAAACGACAACTCGGTTGGTTCTTTCGCCTATTGTAAAATGAACTCTGCTACAAATTGTGATCTTGAAATTACCCCCTTAGACGTCAAATAAATTCGGTCCTCCAATTTTTTTCTACGTACTTTCTCTATTGTATATGCCAAATCCAATTATTATCCAGAGATGAATAGTCCGGCAATTTGTGTATTCGTGTCAGGCTAGTATATTTTGTTGTGTAATAAGCTTGTTTAAAAAATTTTATATTTATATAAATTTTGATACGTTAGCAGTCAATGTTATATAGATTTCAAGATAGGTGTTCGTGTTGGATTATAATTATTTTGTTATCGTTTTATCATATAATCGTGTTTAATATTGTTAGGTATTGAGGGCACATTTCTTGTAAACAAGATGATAATTCACACGACAGGAAACGTGGGAAGCTTAAGAAACAGAGGGCTTGGGTAATGAGTTAGATTCTAAAATCTGAAATTATCGAATTTAACAAGATTCAAATAACGAGGTGAATGTCTAAAATCTTAAACTATGCTGTTCTATGTTCGAGAACTAGCTTCGAACAATTTTTTTGTCAGTCACAGCGAGGTTTCGAGTGGAGTTAAAGGATTCGTTGCTTAATCTTTTTCACAATCTGCTAGTGACTTTGTGTCTTTTTAAGTTAGCAAGGCAATCCATCTGTTTAATTAAATCAAATACAGAGTTATAGTTGAACTCAAACTAAGTTCGTTTGTGTCATAAAAAGAGATATAAATAAAACAAACATCTTATGTAATTAAGAGTTCCATGCCCACATAGAAAAAGGCATTTGAGAGTTCAAATAAAGATCTTAGACAAACTCAAATTATTATGTAAAATTATGACACGATTAATTAAAAGATGCGTTAAGTAGTAATAATTGCGCACAAATTACAACTCCATTTATTTTAAAATTTTCGCATCTCGATTTTGTACATGCAACTTTTTTATGATATTTATATGGTCTCCAATAATAATTTCATATCCAATAGAACTCCTGCTATAATTAGTAGTTTAATTGGATTGAAATTGGATTTTATTCCACCCAGGAGTTACTACTATAAATATATGTCCCAATTCACGTCCTTCATCACTTGCAGATTATTGTTTTTGTCACCTTCGTCAGACAGAGTTAGGTTCCTAAACAACCTGCCGCTGCTAGAGCCCTTTAGCGATGAAGAAATCCGATACATTCAAGCTTTTGTTCCTTGGGCTGTTCCTGGCTCAAACTATCGTACAATCCTATCAACAGCTTCCTAATGATAGTGATATTATCCCGAAAAATTACAGTCAAATCAACCTCACTCAAGTCACGAGACCTGAAAGTATCGCCTTTGATTGTAAAGGCGAAGGGTCACATGTCGGTGTATCTGATGGTAGAGTACTTAAATGACAAGGACCAAATTTCGGTTGGAAAAAGTTTGCTATACCTTCACCAACCAGGCGTATCTATAAATTTTACCATTAGTATGTGATCATTTTGCTGTGTTTTTATTTGAAATCATAAACAACTTATTATTGATTAATTCTTGGTATCCTTATTTGATTAGGAAAAGGAAGAAGTGCGATGGGTCAACAAATTCTAATCTTGAACCAATATGTGGAAGGCCATTGGGTCTTAAATTCAACAATGAAACATGCCATCTCTATATTGCAGATGCTTACTTCGGTCTTCTAGTGGTCGGACCCAATGGTGGGTTGGCTAAAACACTTGCTACTTCAGCCGAAGAAATCCCATTAAGGTTTACAAATGGCTTAGACATTGATGCCAACACCGGGATAATTTACTTTACAGATAGTAACATTATCTTCCAAAGAAGGTATCCCTCACTTTTGTTTTCTCTCTACCCTTAATCATCAATTTTCCTCCTTAGTTTTTTTTTTATATAAAATATTGGTGCCAAATTTACAGTGAAATAATAATAAAAAAAAAGGACTAGATAGGGTTCAAGGAGACTAAGTCGAGTTCAGTTACAATAAATATTTTAGCTAGGCTCTATCTTTCCCAATGAGTAAACTGAAGTTCTCTATCTTTTTAGAGAAAATATAATTGCAAAAATGTTTATTATCACAATAAATATAGATTCCACCAAATTTAGAAATTTATTAAAAGAATGATATTATTTACATTATTATTATTATGAAATAGGGAGGGACAAAAACCATATCCTCCTTGGTAAAATTAAAGAGAAATTAAAGCTTTCACCTTGTGTATTAATAATAAATGAGACGTGCAGTAATAATAAGAGCTAAGTTTGACTTTGGACCTGAATTAAAAGACAAGTCCTTTTTGCTTGAACTTTTTATTTACGTACAGTATTAATTTGTGATTTACTATTATTCACGTATATTTTTTTGTTTTGATTTATGATATATATGATCTGTGATTTATAATTTTGAATAATCAAAATTTGTAACGCATTGAGTGAGATAAATAATTTGAGCGAATTGATAAGTACATATACAAAGAATTTTAATAATAAAAAAAATAATTGTTTATGTGTTTTTGCAGGTACACTGATTATTTAGTGAGATCAACTTTCGATAGAAGTGGGAGATTACTTTAAATATAATCCTCAGACTAAGAAGGTATCTGTATTGTACAAAGGTTCAGTATTTTTCCAGCGGGGTGTCTTTAAACAAAAATTATTCTTTCATTCTAGCAGCTGAATCAACTAGAATGAGAACATTGAAATTTAAAATTAAAAACGAAGCCGGAGGTAAATACAATGTCCCAAAGTTGTTTGCAAAGTTACTTAGGTTACGGATAACATTAAGAGAAATAACAAAGACGAATTTTGGGTAGCCCTGAACACTGAAAGATTGGGAAAGATTGGGAAAGATTCAGAACGATGCCCCAGATCCTATTGCAATTAAGTATGACCAAGATGGAAATGTTTTAAAACCATTGGATGGAAACGGTGGGATTGTCTTCAACTCCATTAATGAAGTTAATGAAGTTAATGGAACATTGTATATTGGTTCGGTGACCAAACTTTATGTTGGTGTCTTAAATGCTTAGAAGTTTCAATTATTATATTTTGACTTTTGACTTTTATTTTTAGATTTTTAGGATGGTACAATGTAATTCTAGCTAGTAATATTTTACCTACATAATTAGATAATTTTTATCGCTCCTTTGTAAAGAGATATTATACAAACAATGCCAATTGCTATTATATTTATATTTATAAATCATCCTTGTTTCTCGTAATTGCCATCAATATTCTGTTTGTCCATTGTTCATGGATCAATTGCAACTGCTTCCATATAGAAATATATAAACAAAGTTATATTTATATTTTGGGATGAGATAATTTTCCCAAATATTTAACTAATTGATCCCACTAAATGTGATCAATTACTACATATTATATATATTTTCATTATACATAAGCTTACTCTCGAAAAATATAAATGACAAAAGTTGAATTTATTTATTTATTTTTTTAAAAAAATTCTTTATACAAGCTATGTTGTTTAGATTTACATTTTTTATAATTATTTATTTAGATGATTATGTATATCTTACTGTTGTAAAAATGAAAACCCAACTTTTTAAATATAAGAAAAACTTCTTAAAAATTGAATATTCTATATCTTACAATTATCCGATTGATAATTACTTCTAAGTTTAAGTAACATAATACATAAATGTCTCAAATTATTATATAATTAATACAAAATAATTTTATTTAAATTTAATTATAAAAATATTTAAATATTTAAATAAAAATATTTTTAAAATTTTTAAAATTTTTAATAATAATTTAAACTTATAAATTAAATTAAATTAAATTTAAACTTAAATAAAAAATTTAAAAATTTTTTGAACTATAAGCTGAACCATAAACAACTCTACAATTAATAGAAGCACACCACTTGTGGAAAGTAGATATCAACACCTCAATAGAAATAGAAAGTGATCACATGCTCACAGCTCACCACAGTGTAGAAAGAACTCATAGGAAATTGCCAACTTGATATGATGGAACGTGAACTTGGATAAATAGCAGCGAAGCCAGCCCCACATCAAAGAAATTTACTTAAAAATCTTTCATCATCCTAAAGCGTAGAGCGAAGTCTTCCACCGCTTGATAAGGGCATGATCCTAATTCTTTAACTCTTGATTGCAGAATAGAAGATAATTGGAAAGGAGAGTAGATTGGGAATTTCATTTCAAGTTATCTGAAGTATTATATACGTGTATATATATATATATATGTTGATTGGTGTTTAGTGAATAGTGAAATTAAAATATATATATATATAATTAATGGATTTTTAAGTTGACAAAATATATTGCATTAAATACTAAAATTTTTCATAAAATAAAATTTGAGTGTTCTTGTCAAGAAGCTAAGCAATCTGTTAACTTAAGCATTTGGGTAGCTTTAAAATTTGAGGTCAAATCTATAAGCTAAGGGTTTTGCAAACAAAAATGGTTGCTATTATTATAAAATGACGTTGTCCTCTGGCGATAATTTTTAATTATAGGTGAAAGACATATTCAAGGAAGACACAAATAAATGTTGCAATTTTAATTCTTCTGAGTTTCCTCGGCCAATTCTTTGTTCAATCTGTTAAACCAACCATCAGACAAAGTTTATATATAGTAGATTGTCAAAATATGATCATTCAAACTAAACAATCACATTTTGTTAGTAGAAACACAGGATCTAAAACTGTTAGATCTTAAGAAAATAGTTCCTGGTTAATCTTGCAAAGTTTGAAAAACTGGTTAGCAGCAACCATGTCAGGATGGCCGAGTGGTCTAAGGCGCCAGACTCAAGTTCTGGTCCTCGAAAGAGGGCGTGGGTTCAAATCCCACTTCTGACAATCAACCTTTTAATTACAAAAAGAAAAGAAAAACAAATACTATAGATGGAGAGGAACAAAAAGCCACCGAGTCACCTTTCTTTTTTTTTTTTCCCCGATGCATGAACTTTCAATGCAAACTTGTAAATGAATCAAGCATGACTTGTCTGGTGTTTGCTAAAAATATATACACTTACCTCGTTAAACTAAACTTAAGAATTGAGATGAGAATAAAAGCTCGCATAGCAGGAAAAAATGGTACAGCTTCTTATAATAATTCTTTTCACCAGAAGGGATGATTACAATAAATGTTTAAATTTCTTATCTGACACGTATTTGACAAATATAAATATGAAATTTTAATTTTTAAATATATAAAAATTTATTTACAATTATAATAAATACTTATTTTAATCCGAATAACATATATATATTTTATATAGCTTTAAATATTAGTACACATCATAATACAAGCTCTCACAATTTTGATGCTATTGCACAGTAACCTAATAGATAAGCAGAAGAAAGTTTATTCCAATACAGACCGACATAAATATAAATATATTGTAACTTGATAAATTAATCATCAGCATCAGACCAATATATATCCAATCCACCCCACTGACTTTCAGGAACTCCCAAGGCTTTCCAAACTGCTTTCGAGGCATCCACAATGTTGTTAGCACAAGGAGGCTGATAATCATGGTCGGAATCACACCCCATCGTCGAATCACATTCATCCACCACCTTGGCTCTAACACTCTTTCCATTGCCATGGATGTTGATATGCTTGAGACATCTTTTTTCTTTGTTAAACCACCCTGTTGAAAGTGCCACAACAGGTTCATCATCAGAGTGGTACTGGTTGTCACATTCTGATGGGCCACCACCGTCGCCTCCGGCTTCAAAGCTGTTAAGTGTTAATGTTGCCTTTGTGTGGCTGGAAACAGGTGGGGAACATTTGTATGTTGTGTAAAGCTTGCCTGGTTTACAACAATCTGAGTCATTCTCAGTGTTACATTGCCCAGGTGGCGGTTTTTTCCCTCTAATCTTCCCGCTAGGCTTGCAACTTTGAGCTTCAATACTTATAAATAGAAAAACAAAGCAAATAAGAACTAAAACTTTTGAACAAATTTGCTTCTTCATTTTCTTTTCTTCACGCTTTCTTCCTTCCCCCTTCTTTTATTTTTATTTTTTCTTTTGATGCTCTGATATGAACAATTTGGAGTTGCAGAAAATGTATATATAGTGATAAGGAATGATTTAAGACAAAAGTCTGGCCTTACCCTTTTGCATTTTCATTGTGATAAAATAAGGTATTTGGAGTTTAAATTTGTCATGGACTGCATACTTGGAGACAAAAGAGAGGTAATAAATTGTTGAAACCATGCACCATTGTTTTGTATTTTTTCCCGGAAAGTTCTTTGGGAATATTTTACAGTTTTTTACCCACTCTAGATGATTTGGTAGAGTCATTTACTTACTAAAATAGTGACATACTACCACTAGTATTCTTAATTACCCAATTGATGGGTTAGCTTATTTTTAAGACTTAAAATTAACAAATACCAGTTTAATTTCTTCCCTTAGCGGTTCTTCCAATCATTCTAACTGCTATTTGTAGGGATAAACTTACAACTGTTCTTTTCAGTAAACAAAGACAAATTTGCGGTACATGGATGGAACCGGATTCCGAAATGAAAATCGAACGTGGGTGCATGGATGCTTGCAATAATGACTGTCAAACCATGAGGATAACTGAGTACTTTGTAAGCCAGAGTTTATGACATCATCCATTGCTGTCCGACGTCATCTATTGCTGTCCGGGACATTCCCAAACGTTCAGGTTGGGTTCCCAAAAAAAAAAAAAAAGAAATTGTGCAGTGAAAATATTAAATGGTTCTATTTTCGGCAACTTTCTTGATATCTTATTACGATAAAATAAAATATATAAATATAATATAAATTATTAAATTATTAAATTTATATAAATATATTATATCGTAAAGGACGTGGACCCAATAGGGAGTTACTCAAAATCACATTAATCTAGTAGTAGCTTAGGTCATTTCCCCTAGAAGAACACTCTCTTTAATGCTTTTGAATGAATTTAATACGACCGCTAATTACAGCTTTTGTCTGTAACATATAAATTTTTTTTTAACCGACGACATAAGTTGTCAAGAGATTTTTACATTACAATTCTTTTTATTACCATTTTAAAGATCAAAACCAAAACTGACATTACAAAGTTTCATTGCCTATTGTAAAGTGTAGTTTGCTACAAATATTGATCTTGAAATTACCCCTTTTAACATCAAATAAATATCGTCCTCAAATTTTGCTATTAGTTAATATGTGTTTTGCAATCGATGTATCTATGTTTTTCTATGTACCTTATTCAATGCAAATGTCAAATCCAATTATTATCTATAAATAAGGATATATTAGAGATATTTATGGGTCGAAGTTGTAGGTAAAATTTTTTTTTTGAATTTTTTGAATTTTTTGTCCAAACCTAAATTGAATTTTACTCATAAGCTTTTACCATTCAAAATATTAAAATATTAAAAAAATTATTATTATATATTTTATAATTAAATTTAAATAAAAATTATTTTTTATTATAAAAACATTAATTCGGGTTGTTAGCTCAAATCACTAAAAATGAAATTCAAAATTGATCCAATACAGATTAAATTGGATAGACCACTTAACTAATATGGATCAAATGTATCAAGTTGTTTGACCCTTAAACGGGTCTAATATACATTTCTTGCAACAAGATGATAATTCATACAACAAAGAAATAGGAGAAGTGTAAGAAACCGAGGGTTCGGGCAATGAATTAGATATTTAAAATCTGAAATAATAGGTGTTTTACAGGATTAAAGTACTGGGTTAAATGTCTATAATCTGAAATTATGCTGTTTTTTTTTTCGAAAAATAGCTCCGAGCAATGCTTTCGTCGGTCATAAAGAGGGTTCAATGGAGTTAAAAAGATTCATTGCTTATTATTTTTTTTCACAATTTGCCGTGTTGGATTTTTGTCTTTAAGTGAGCAAGGCAATCTATTCGTTTAATTAACTTTAAGGGTAATTATTTGGTATATCCATTGTAAAGTTTTTTTTAATTTTACAAGCGAGATTAAAAGGCTATCATATATCTTTTTGTATATTTACGAAAATAAAAAAATAAAAAAAGAGGCATGTTATAGCCTTTTCAGCTCGATTGTAGAATTAAAAAAAATTTACTGTCAATATATTAGATAATTTTCTTATAAATAAAACGTAGAGTTATAGTTTAACTCAAACTAAACCGTTTGTATCATAAAAATAAATAAAACAAACATCTTATATAACCAAGAGTTCCAAGCCCATGTAGGAAAAGGTATTTGAGAGTTTAAATAAAAATTTAGACAAACTCAAACTATGTCATGGTTAATCGAAAGATGCATTAAGTAACAATAATTGTGCACAAAATACAACTCCATCTATTTTGAAGTCTTTGCATTTTGTTTTTATAAATGTAACTTGGTATGATATTTTTGTAATCTTGAATAACAATTCTATATCCAATTGAACTCCTGCTATAATTAGTAATTTGATTTGGATTGAAATTTGATTTTATTTCACCCCAAAGATTTACTGCTATAAATATGTATCCCGTGTTCATGTTCTCCATCGCTTATCAATTATTATTTTTATTTGTCATCTTCGTCAGATAGAATTAAGTTCATAAACCTGCTGCTGCTAGAGCGTTGCTCAAATTCACCCATGAACAAATCCGATACATTCAAGCTGTTGTTCTTTGGGCTTTTCCTAGCTCAAACCATCGTACATTCCTATCAACAGCTTCCTAATGATGGCGATACTATCCCGAATAATTACAGCCAAATCAACCTTGCTCAAGCTACGGGACCTAAAAGTATCGCCTTTGATCGTAAAGGCGAAGGGCCGTATGTCGGTGTATCTGACGGTAGAATAGTCAAATGGCAAGGATTCAAACATGGTTGGAAGGAGTTCGCCATACCTTCACTAATCAGGTTTTTTTATAAATCTCATCGGTAGTCTATGAATTTTTTGAAAAGTTTTATTTTTATCCTCAGCTTAAGATACATATCGAAAATCTTTTTATCTACAAATTTTTAATTAATTATTGAAATCATAAACAATCTATTATTGATTTATTGTTGGTTCCCCTGTTGGATTAGGAAAAGGAAGCTATGTGATGGGTTAACAAATCCTAACCCCAATATGTGGAAGACCATTAGGTCTGAAATTCAATCATGAAACTTGCCATCTCTACATTGCAGATGCTTACTTTGGCCTCCTAGTAGTTGGACCCAATGGTGGGGTGGCTAAAAAGCTCGCTAATTCAGCCGAAGGAATCCCATTCAGATTCACAAATGGCTTAGACATTAATACCAATACCGGTGAGGTCTATTTTACGGATAGTAGCATTATCTTTCAAAGAAGGTACTTCGCCTTTTCTTTCTCTCTATCCATAATCATCAATTATTTATATAAAATTTTGGTGACAAATTTACATAAAATAATAAAGAAAACGACTAGATAGTGTTTAAGACACTAATTCGAGTTCAATTACAGCTAATATTTAGTTAGGTACTATTTTTCTCCCTAAGAGTAGACTGAAATTCTCTATGTTTTAAGAGAAAACATAATTACATAGGTCTTCACTATCCCAGTATATATAGATTCGACTAAATTTAGGAATTTATTATAAGAACGATATTACTTGCATTATTATAAAGAAATAGATATAGAGAAAATCAAATCCTCTTTGGTAAAATTAAAGAGAAATTGACGCTCTTAAATCGTGTACTTGTATGTAAACATGTAAGGCAAACAGTAACAATCAGGGTTACTTTTGACATAGGGATCTAAATTAAAAGACAAAATCCCTTTTGCCAAATATATACTGTATTGATTTGTGATTTACTTTTACTCACATATATATATTTTTATATTGATTTGTGATATATTTGTGTAAGTACGTTGATTATTTATTAAGATAAACTTTTGACACAATTGGGAGGCTACTTAAACATAATCCTCGTACGAAAAAGGTTTTTGTATTATACGAAAGTTTAGTTTTTCCTGACGGGGTTTCTTTAGATAAAAATAATTCTTTCATTCTAGTAGCTGAATCAACTAGAATGAGAATATTAAAATTTAAGCTTAAAGATGAAGAGAAAGGTAGAAACAACATTCCAGAAGTGTTTGCACAATTGCCCAGGGTTTCGGATAACATTAAGAGGAATGAAAAAGGAGAATTCTGGGTAGCTCTAAACATCGGAAGACAACGAAAGATTCAGGATGACGCTCCAGATCCGATTGCTATTAAGTATGACCAAGACGGGAACATTTTAAAACAATTGGATGGAAACGGTGGAACTACCGTCAACTCCATTAGTGAAGTTAATGAGTTTAATGGAACATTGTACGTTGGTTCAGTAACAAAATCTTATGTCGGTGTCCTAAACGCTTAGAATTTTCAATTTTTATATTTCGACTTTTCACCTTTATTTCTTAGATTTTTAAGATGATATAATGTATTTCTAGTTGTTACATTTTACTCATATAATTAGAGCGTTTATTATCGCATTATTTTTGGTTTTTTACTCTAAATTTTTTATTTTTTTTTACCTCTTAATAAAGTGAATGTTCTGAGAAAAAAGTGGTTGATAAACAAATTATACTTGATGTGATACTATTATTATTATTATCAAGTGCCCGACATCCAGAGCCAAAGTTAAGAATCTCCAAGAGAAAAATCATGAACTATACAAATCAATTTGTCAGGTAAAGAATGACGTAACGTTAATGAACTCTGAAGTTGTTGAAATAGTGGTCAAAGTTATATGATTTGTGCAGTACTGATTCAACAATCTCGAATATTTAGAATTGTTTACGGGTATCAAATTTAATAACTTCAGTCTAAATTGAGTGAGGCTTTGATATAAATTTTTGTAATTTAAATTGATTTAATTTAAATTATTATTTAATTAATAAAAAATAATTTTTTGAATTTAATTATAAAATTATATAAATTAATATAAAAATAATTTTTTATATTTTAATATAATAAAACAAGCTTACGGGTGGGACCGAACCTAAGTAAGAATTTAAAAACTCGGACCCTGATATCCCAAATCAGATCTGTAGCTGCAAGAACACTCGGACACCTAATCAAGAAGAAGATGGTAAACAAAGCAAATACGATAGCCAACAACACCGGCAAGTTTGAAGCCAAAGACGTCTAATTAGAACTATGCAACAAGACTTCCCCCCCCCCCCCCCCCGACCCAACAAAATAAAAAAAGGTTATCAACCCCAAGATTTTGATCCTTGACAGCCTTCTTATCCACTAGTTTTGAGTCAGTCAGCCAACATAAGATTCTGGCCAAAACACATATGACTGAGATAGTTAAAGCATAAAATACTTATAGAAAATTTCATTGAACTTGAGGTTCATAACTAAAAAAATAAAAAAAATAAAAAATCGTTTGTCAACAATGAAGGTATGATCCTATTTCTTAACTCGTGATCGAAAAATAGAGGATAATGGGCAAGGAAGAATAGATATGGAATTTCATTTTAGATTCTCTGAATTAAAAAAAAAAGGTTGATGGTGTCTGGTGAATTGTGATACTTTACAAAATTGTAATTAATTGATTGTCTCATCTTTCAAATTGACAAAACGCTACATTAAATACAAAAAAAAATTACAATAATATTTTAATTATTCTTAACAAGAATATATGCCCTCTTAACAAGAGCAATGCATCCAAGCATCCGACAAAGTTATGTAATATATATATTAGATTGTCGAAGGTTGACATTGATCGCTAAAACCAAAAAAATCATTCTGTTTTTAGTGGAACACATGATTTATGAAAACCAAAAATGCTAGCATCCGAGTGAAATTTTGGGTTGGGACCTCCAAAATGCAAGCAAATTTTTGCAAGGTGGAGATGGAAAAGAGCAGAGATACTCCCAAGCCAGAAGATTTTTGCTTAAAATTTTTGGAGTTTCACCCAATTGATTGTTTAATGATCAAAGGATCAACCATAAGCGTGGATAATACACCAAAGAAATAGCACAAGATTTTATGCCCATATAAGGTAGTGTGACATTGAAATCTTACAAATGTTGGAACCCAATTATCAATCAAACCAAGAAAAGAACTATTAATTCACCATTTGTTTTGGTTAAAGTATCTTAGGGGTCCTCGTACTGTAAAAGAAAACATAAATTATTCTTGTACTCAAAATGTAAGTAATTTGATCTTTATACTTTCGATATTTGAGTAAAAAGGTAAAAGTTGTTAACCTTTATAACACTTATTATAAAATGCTGATGTAACATAAAAATTATTCTTTTTGTTGACGTGAAAAATGAAAAAAAACCAAAATTTTTTTGTCTCAAATTTTTAAAAA
>JBBYHO010000015.1:29961691-29972480 GCA_038382025.1 Adansonia gregorii | reverse complement strand
TAAATAACTTATTTTATAAAAATTTTAATTTCAAAAATATAATAACTTAATAATATTTCAAAAAATTAATTATTAAAGGGACAGGTTGACTCGAACCCGAAATTTAATTTTTTGGGAGAAAATCCGACTCGTCCCATTAAGTCGTAAGCAACTGTACTTATTGGATTTAGGGCATTCTAAGAAGCCCAATTTGGAAGTTGAGTCCAAAAAACTTAGGGATTTTACACCCACGCTGTCTGTTACGATTAATGGTGGAAGCCCTTCGCTTTCATCAATCAAATTTCTAACAACAGAAGAAAATTATCTTCTTGATTGCTTTACCTTTCATTTTATCCAAATCAAGGAAGTCAAGTAAACAATGGCTGGAACCGGACCTTTAACTCAAGACTGGGAACCCGTTGTTATTCGAAAAAAAGCGCCAAGCGCCGCTGCCAAGAAGGATGAGAAAGTCGTTAACGCCGCCCGTCGTGCCGGTGCCGAGATCGAATCCATAAAAAAATGTGTTCTTTCTTTCTTCTTTATCCTTTTTTTTTTCTTTTGAAAAAAAAAATCACTGAACTTTAGTCAGATCATCGAAACCAACACATAATATAATTACAATTTATTTTCTCAATCAGGTGTTTTCCTTTTCTTTTAATTTTTTGTGAAAATGAGGAATTATTAAAAAATTACTTTAGTAAATGTATGAATTTGCAGCAAATGCTGGGACGAACAAGGCAGCATCAAGTGGTACTTCTTTGAACACGAGGAAGCTTGATGAAGAAACTGAAAATCTTTCTCGTAAGAAATATTTTATTCTTTTTTTTTTCTATTTACCTAGTTATCTCTGAATTATAAATAATTTATGCTTATGTATGCAAATTCCCAATTTATTGCTCAAAATAGAATAATAGTTTCAAAACTGGATGTATTGGTAATAATTTTATGTGTAATAGTAATACAATGATACCTGTAGGAAAATATGTTTTGGGGTTGATTTTAATGATATCTATGTTTTTGATGCGAACTGATTGTTGATTAAAAGTAGTTTTTAGATTGTTTAATCTAACTATTGAGGGATATAAGAAATTGTTTTGCAGTATCAATAGAAAGAGGGGTTTTATGGATGTGTTTTCATTGATAGGTGTATGTATATGTGTTCTGTTTTCCTCATTCTTTTGTGAGGTTAGGAAACGATGCGAGTTTAAATGCACCTATAAACGCTTTGTTACACGTCTCAATTACCTTATCTTTTCTGCTTTTAGGGGAAATTTTGAGATAAAATTGGGTGGCATTGGTGGTGTTGGAGTAGGTGGTATTGGTATAGTAACAATAGAAATGGCCTTTTTGGTACATGTATTCATCCTTTCAACCCTAAGAATGGTAATTTTTTTTTTTCTGAGTTCATTCTGTCGACAACATTTGTCCCAGAGTCTTTAGTTGTTTTTGGCTATATTACTTGTGTTGAAACATTGAGTCCAAAATCCCGCATTGCATATTTATGTTAGGCCAAAGTAAGTGTTTACCTGTAAATAAGGGATTTGGCTTTTAGGGAGGAATGTACCACTTCTGAGAGAAAGACCCTATATACTGTAGTGAGTTGTATTGTGTTGTTTTTGGTGGTGAGTTGTAATATTTGTGAGGAGCATTTTGTAACTTTGTCCATGCAAAAGTTACAAGTTGTAGTTCCTTCTATTACTAGAGTTTTTTTTTTTTTTACTCGTTTCTGGTCGTGGACATAGGCAGTTGATGAGGCCAAACCACGTTAAAATTTTGTTTTCTTATGTTGTTTTAATTTTTTTAATTGCTGAGTATTTGTTGTTAGCCGCCGGGTTACTCCTGAAAACGACTTGGGTTTAAGTGTCAGATATGATATGTGCCCGATGTGCGTATGTTTAGTTTTTTTTTCTAAGTTTTTCTATGTATTTGGAGGGCTTTTCGAGGGTTATATCCCTATACCTATGCCTGAATATGTATCAGCTACTTCAAGAAAAATGAAGAGTAAGAGTAACTTAGGTTTTTGGTCATGTGCAATTTGAATTACCTATGCACTGTCTATCCTTTACTCTGGAAGATCAATTATGCTTTTATAATGTTATCTACATATTGCTTTTGTAATTGGCTTTTATAGCAACCATGAGTGACATGATTACACATTTTGGTAATATCCTTTATAACAAGCGAGATTTATTTACGTTTACATAATTGGCAGTTATGATATGATCCCTAACCTGGTCATCAATCATTTGTTGAACTTGTATGTTTAATGTATACATTCATACCAGCCCTTGCTTACTGCATATGTTTTTACTAGTTTTCAACTTTTGTAGCTCCTTTGTTTCTGAGGATAATTCTATTATAAATTTTTATTGGCGTTTAAACTTATGGACAGATGACCGAGTGCCAACTGAACTGAAGAAAGCTATCATGCAGGCTCGAATGGATAAGAAACTTACCCAGGCTCAACTTGCTCAGGTCTCTCTCTCTTTATCTATGTGCGTCTTTGTTTAACGTTAAGTTCTTTAATCGAATCTTTTTGGTTATCCCACAGATGATCAATGAGAAGCCCCAGGTTATACAAGAGTATGAATCTGGAAAAGCTATACCTAATCAACAGATAATTGGTAAACTGGAGAGGGCTCTTGGTACGAAGTTGCGAGGGAAGAAATGAAGGTCTCGTAGAAACATTGAACACAACTTGAATATCATCTGGCATCTTGAGCCGCAAAACTTGGTGATGTAAATGAATGTTTTCTACCAATATTATGGCTGTGCTTGTAAGAACAGTGTCTTTGACTTTGTTTGATGACTACTGTGACTATGACTATGAAATGAAGTGTGTTCTTGACTGTAGCATGGGATTTTCTGAGCTTTTTCTGTTTTGATTTTGTAAATTTTATTTCCTCAGATACTTATTTGATTAAGAGATGAAGGGTTCGTCAACTAAAAACACCAACAAATATCAAATATGTTTGACATTTTCACTAGTTGCGGTTGGAAATTTATTTTTGATTGTAACATGAGTTTCCTTGCATTGCGTTCTTTGGAATCTGGTTGTCAGGCAAAATAAGGTGAGATTAAATATATATATATATATATATATGTATATATATTTTTTTCACTTTTTAAACTTTCCTATCGAGCGAAGCCATGAAAAGGTAAGTTTCAAGTTTTATAACCAACTCACTTACCAATAACACCCATGCAAGGGAATTCCCCTAACAGAGTGTGGAAAAGGAACTAGGTCTCAAAATGCCTTAAAATTAATATCCTACACTTAACCATTAATAGTCAAAGGATCAAACAAACAAAAGTTTATATGGGATGGGCTCCCAACTATTTTTCATTTTCTATCACTTTTTAATATATTAATCAATATAATTTATATGTATAA
This sequence comes from Adansonia gregorii, assembly GCA_038382025.1. NCBI lineage: Eukaryota > Viridiplantae > Streptophyta > Magnoliopsida > Malvales > Malvaceae > Adansonia > Adansonia gregorii. Next base: position 29,969,107 of record JBBYHO010000015.1, on the reverse strand, counting down.
AATCACCTTTGAATTGTAAAAATTATAAATGATGATTAAAATTGTATTAAATAATAATGAAAAAATATATAGAAGGGATCTTAACTATGTTTATATAGAAGGTTAGATTTACTTCTATTATTTTTTACATTTTGGTATATTTATTAATACCATTCATATATGTGTATATATATATGTATATGTATTGCAGTTATGAATTATGAAAATTATATTAATTAAAAATAATTAAAATTATATCGAATAGTAATCGATAGAAGAATGACGAAAGGATCTTGAGCCTTATAATGGAGACTAAAATATGCCAACCATCTTATATACCCAATGAGGCCTCGACACTTCACCAAAACGAGCAAGCTTGCTAATCAAATTAATTTTTTTTTGGCTGGTAATGTAAATTATATATTTGTTAGGAATTTTTTATGTTAGGGTAAGTATATGGATATTGCTACCATGTTATTCTTCTCCGTCTCGTCCAGAAGTGGATAGGGAAAAAATTAAATAAAATTAGAGCTATACATAATAAGCATAGACTCGTTCAAGTGTCAAACTGTTGATCCAAGATGAAATACTCACTTAATATTTAAGAAGATTTGAATAAAAATATTAAGTCTAAAAAATAAACTCGGCAAAAAATGAAATCAATTTAAAAAATGGATAGGGTCTTAACTTCGACATTCAAAATCAAAACCACGGCTTAGGTTATTTTTCAATTATATAGTATATTATTTTTATATTTATATATTATGTAATTTATATTATGTAAATAATAAATATATATAATATTATAGTTTAAATATTAAAAAATATTATCTATATTTTAAAACTTAATGAAAGAAAATAATGATAAAATTACTAAAAATTAAATAAAAATTAACATTTTAATTTGTTCAAAAATAATATGATTAAGTTTGAGCAACATTTAAAGCGTATATTTTAAGTATAATCAAACTTAGTATATATGATATATATATATACATATAGTATGAGCATCATATAAGGCTATTGGCCTATGGAATTATATATATATATATATATATATATACACATATACATATTAACATGTCATGTGGGCACAGTTTTTTTAGACAATGCATCATAATAAGAATTTTTTCTAGCAACAACGCTTTTTGATAGCAACGTTTGATGATAATGTTTTCTAACAGCAACAATTTTTTGACAACAACGCTCCCAAGCACCAACGCTATCTAAGCACAACATTTCCTGGGAGGACAACGCTCATCGATGAGCTTTAAACCTCCGGTGCTCTAACACTAGAACCATAATGCTCCAACACTCCCAACTGCAAAGCTCTATGGCCCACACATTCTAGAAGTCTAGCACTCCCAATTCTCAAAAGCTCTAGTGCTCCAGCATTGCAACTCCTCCGGCAATCCAACACTACGTGACTTGCTCTCACTACTAACTCACATAAGCATATGATAAAGATGATTTGTAATGTAACCACCAAGATCCATTATTATGTGAAGACCATGAAGTTAACCTTGAAAATAAATATGTCCACGACCAGACCAGATCTATGATAAATTTTTAGCAATCCAGATCGGCTTAATCTGGATTATTATTTAAATAATAGTAAATTATTTTTTAATTAAATTTAATTATAAAAATATATAATATCAGTATAAAAATAATTTTTTAACTATGTAAGAATTCCAATTCAAAACCTATATAAAGTAACTATAGTTAGGTGAACTAATTAAACTAAGTTTCGAATTGAAAACCATTAAGATTTGAAAGTATCTTTCTAATTTATAAAGAATAATCTTTGAATTAAAAAAAAAACTCATGTTTTTAACTTACTTATCAAGTAAAGCCTTAACATGTTTCTTATAAGCAGGAAATCTACAATATTAGCTCTTAAAAATCACTTTTCCACTATAAAGCTACACCTGTTAAGCCTCCAAAAGGCAAAATGCGGCAGGGACTTCAAAAAATTGCCTAGTTGCTTCAAAATTTAAAGTGCGGCAGTATTTTATCCAAGAATTAATCAGCAAGTCATACCATTTCTGGAAACCTTTTTGCCAAATGCTTGTAATTTTTGCCTCACTGCTGAAAAAACAAGGCTGCTTAAGTGTGATTTCCAACTCCTTCAAAGCAAAAGGCCAAAAAGAAGAGTTAACAAATAACAAACAACTAGAACTAATAACATTTTTTTTTGTTGTCACTTGTCCCAAAAACCTAGGTTACTTCGGCTCTATATTTTCCTTGAACTATTCATATCCGATACATATTCAGACATAAGTGTATAGATATAATCTTCCAAAAATTTAGAAAAACTAAGAAAAAATTTATATCCGTGTAAAATATGAACCCATATTTGACTCATCCCTGATTCCGAGTAACAGCTTAAAAGCACCATTTTTAAAGGATTCAGATGCCTTTTGTCAACTCAGTTCTCAAATCCTGACCTCAAATTTGAAGACGTGTTTGCTTGTTGATGAAAAATAACACCACGCTAGCAGTAAGATATGTTTGCAGCCAATAATTTCAGAAAATGTTATAGATACAATGGGAACATTTACATGATTTGCTTTTGTCTCATTAAACCAAGGCTGTCCAAAACTTTTGAAAGTGACATTATGCAGAAATAATTATATTAAACATGTAGCACAACTTGTAGATTTATAGATATAATACATCAAAATAAAATCATTCGCAGGCCAGTTTTGTACCAAAGCTTGTAAGGGAGATGGCAAATGCAAGAAAGGCTGACAAGGGCTGCCTATAATCCATGGTGAAAGTATCATCCCCAACTTTCCCAAACTGGAGGAGAACCTTTTCCTCATCTCCTTTCCCTCCCGGTTGGCTTGGGTCCACAGTCGCGACCAGCTGAAAGTTTTTCACCGATGCTACAGTAACCCGACCATGGAAATTCAAGCACCAGCACTGTAAATGTTCATGCCATCTTGGAGCTTTGTTCTTCATAATTGTATGACCAGATGCAGCATGCTCAGGCCATTTCATCTTGGAGTCATCTAAATGCTTGTCAGCCTTTTCTTCTGGCAAAGGGCATTTTACTGAGCAAACTATCCTCCTAGGACCTCTTGATTTCAAGAGATTGAACTTGTAGGACACTTTTCCAACCTCAAAATTGCCAGCTGGAACTTGGGGGCTGATTCGCTTACTCGCAAATCTGCGACTTGCTCTGCTGCTCGAGGGCTTTGCACCACTGTGTGGCGGCTGACTATCATAGATTGTAAAGTTGGTGCCCAGAAAATCCGAACTGCAAAGATTTTAAATTTGCATGTGAGTGTCGGCTAAAAACTATAAAACCAACTCTAGAGAATTCTATTGTTACCATAACAAGACAAAAAAAAAGTAATGATATCATAAATAAAGATTGTGCTATTCCCACCATATAAGCAGTCTTCCAAATGCTCTATCAAATTCAAGCGTATCTCACCCTATATACAAAATGCTACAGCTTCTCTCTTCAGATCATTGTTTAAATTGATCAGGAAACAGTTCAAAACTCTATCCTTTAGAAAGAAAATAAATTAGAATTGTATGGCATGGCAACCTTGCATGAAACCAAACATTTCGAAGAAGACAACTTTACTATTAAGAAAAAGAAAATATATAGAAAAAGAGAGGTCCACTCCAGCACAGCAGTCACTAGTTTGAAAATTTTAGGCAACAGCTTCTATATGTAAATGGTCCAAATAATGAGCATATATGAACAAAAAGAACTTGTTTGCATTGCAAAAAATAAGGATAATATGTATACCATACACCTTATATGGTTAAAGATCCTGACAAAATTTACACTGCCACAAGGTGGAAATTTTTTGTTCCCTTAAAAGATATACCCTAAATAGACTATTATGAGAACCATATTCACTAAATTCAAAGAGCAGATTCTTTCAACAGAGTTCCAGCAAGAGAAGAACCATATAACAAAATTCCTAACCTAAACTTTATATGAATTTCCTACCTTAACTTCCCGACATAGGCATTACTGCCTTGAGATAGGTCCTCAGCATCAAGGGATATAATATACTCAATATGAGCACCATGTCGATATCTTCTTGCTGCCAATAGAAACTTCCCCTTGTCGGCGAATGCTGCCAAAAATCAGGAAAAAGACTCAAATAAGGCAGATTTTACCCACTAAAATCATCCAGTGGCATGATGACCGTAAAAAGGGAAGAAAACTGCAATAGCGTGGCTAAAAACAATTAAAACCCTACCACGTGCTCTCAAGAACTATAATAACGTTAGCAACTGCAACCATAAATTGTTCTCCAGAAAATGGTAGGGGTACTGGTCGATCACAAATCCAAATCAAAGAAGATAATATGCCATTAATAGAACAGACAGGTCCGAAAGGACTACATCTCATTACTCTTCTAAAGTTAATGGGTGTATACGAACATTAAGCCCATGGATGGTCTTTGTTTAAAATTCTGGAGATTTTCAAAGTTAAGAACAAGTCATGCTGACTTAGGCAAAGGTATTAGGTCAGAAGACAGAAATCCACTAACTACACAAAAGTTAAAAGTCAATTTAGAAGCTTTGACAAAGTGGATTATGTCCCTTTCAACTTTTTCACCCACTTCTCTTCAAATTTCAACTTTATTTATTAGGATATAATTCACAGCCTACCAGTTAATTAATATGTCACGCTTTGCCTGTGAAACCCAAAAAAAAAAAAAAAATCACTTACATGGCGTAAGGGCAAGATAAAGGTAGAAAGTTGAGGTTTTTTTGCACCGCTTTATAATACACTGGTTTGGAGAATCACATGGACCAGGCTGCATTAGCAGAAGGGAACAAAACCATCAATCAGAAAGTATATAACGAATACATTGACTTAGAACTCTAAATCCCAAATGCATTTTAGCTTCATAATCAGCAACCCCAAAGCTTAATTTCCGAAAACACCACCTCAGAGTAATAGCAATAAGCAAACAAACACACTTAAAGATCACAAAGAGAGAAATTCCTAGGTTACTCAAATTTGGGTGTGGGTATCAGATACAGGTATTTGTCCAACATTGATACGTTCAATTTTTAAAAGACTTTCATGTACTTAGAGGGTCATTGGAGGGTCAAATCCCATAACCGTATCTAAAAATGTGTCGAACACAGGTACTTTGAGAAAAATGAAGAGTCAGGGCTACATAGAGAAATTCTATATGCTTCATTTTGTTTTCAAATTCCTTCTGCATAATCGAATACAAGTTACTTTCCGATGATTGGGAGAGACAATCCCAGATTCCCAAACTGCCCCGGAAAACAATCCCAACCCTCAAAGGATAATTTCTTCCACAACAGAATTATAAAAAGAAAAAAAAAAGGGATCCTTTCTATTTAGAAGCAAATCATGTTAAAGGCTAAAAATTGAAAATATATGTGGTTAAAATTTCGCCAAATTTTAATTTTCAATTACCAATAAATGTTCAAAAATGTCATTTGATTCAAAATTTTGAACTTTTGCACCCTGTACACTTCCCCTAATATTACCTTATAGAGAGAGAGAGAGAGAGAGAGAGAGAGAGAGAGAGAGAGAGGAAGCACAACATAATTCCCTAGATTAAATACTAAGAACAAAAATGCATCAAACAATAAGATCCAAATGTAAAGGACATTCCCAAAAATAAATCCAAACAAATGAACCCTTTGAAAACCCCCTAAATTACAAAATTTGGAAACTTCTATGATATTTCTATCCGCTACCTTAAAAAAATTAGTACCAGATTATGATATTATATCTCAATTTCAATTAAAAGAAAATTCAAAACAAAAACTGATAAAAAATTAAAAGAAAATTTTAATCACCTGTTTAAGACAAGAAGGAAATGTGATTTTTCCGCTACCAGGAGAAGAAGCCCTAACGATCTCTCTCGTAACATCCCTCCACTTCTTGCATACGCACGCGCATGAGACTACGTTTTGCCTCTGAGGCCATTGATCTTCACTCGCCTCTACGCGCTCCATGATCTCACCTAACAACTCCGGCAGCATCGTCGCCCACGAATCCCCCCTCTCCTCCGCCGAAGGCGGAGACGACGGCGAGGAAGACTCCGATTGATTCGCCGTGGTCGAGACTGCTGTTAACGCTGCCGTTTTGGTCGATGATCTTAATGATCTCGAGAATCTCCGCGAAAGGCATGAGTGCTTCTTCAACGACGACGAAGACGACATCGTTTGTTAGAACGGTTTTTTGGGGGCCTAATTTTCTTTGAGAGATTCAGAGAGAGATGGGGGATTTGGTTTGAAGAAGGGAAAGTAAAAGGCCAAAAAAATGGGGGAAAAATGATAACGGTTGAACGAATAACAGGGTGGTGAGAGAAAGCTAAGAAGGGCGAATAATGTCTGGATTAGTTGAAACGTGGCATCATGTGATTGGTGGTGATAATTGACGTTCACTGGGATTGGCATTTTTGTTTTTTGGTTTGTTTACTATTGACTCGGTCGCTTCTCTTTATTATGAGGCGCTCAACCGTAGGTTTTGTTTAGCTAAAATGAATTTTAGATAATCATTTTTATAATTTTAGTTTTTTATTTCGTTTAAAATAGTTTAATTAAAGTAAAAAAATTTTGAATTAATAAAATATTAATTTAATTTTTAAAAATCATTTCATATCCTGAAAATTTTAAGATAATTTTCATAACAAAATACCGTATACATTCCAATGCAGAAGGCAAGAAATTCGAATGGCGTGCGATGTTCAAGGAAAATACCATTCAATTGCTCAAAGGTAAACCATCCAAAAGTCTAGTCAATTTTAGCTTAGATATCCGGATGCCAGTCTTTTTTTGTCAAAGTAGGTCGAATCATAATTTTAGTTCCTATACTTTAGTCAAATTTAGATTTTAATCTTCACATACGTAATAATATATTATAATTAAATTTTAATATTTTTATTAATTTATAAATTTAATTCAATTAATAACGGTATTAATAATTTTTTGTTAACTCACTGACGAGGCTTTTGACCATGCTAACGTGGCATATAACTAATGATATGGTATGATTTAGGTGTTAACTTTAATCCTTTTATTGTTAGAAATTGTGAATTTAGTCTTTCTAAATTTTTTTTCTTTTATAAATTTGATCCTCACACTTTTTAATTTTTATAATTTCAATTCAAAAACTAACAATGTTAAATTTATCTCGTTAGCTTGTAGATAGAGATATTCATGAGCTAGATTGGATTGCAGCTCGAAAACTTATTTCACTCTTCAAAATAATATTCAAAAAAATTAAGAAGAATTATTTTAATATTAATATTTATACTTAAATTTAAATAATATTTTTTTATTATTTAAACAATAATTCAGTTAGTCTACTTAGGGCAAGCTAGACCTAGCTTGTGTTCAACATATGAATATGTCTAATATTAATGTATTTTTTACTATTCACTAATTTTTTTTACTTTAAGAATACAA
>JBBYHO010000015.1:29891969-29917684 GCA_038382025.1 Adansonia gregorii | reverse complement strand
TAAATAATATTTTAGTCGAATTCAAACTTCAAATTTGTTAAATCTAATCTAGATAAAACTATTAAAAACAATTACTTTACTAATATGTATATTATGTATTCTTTAAGTCAAAATTACTGTCTTATTCCATGACATCTTGGCCAGCTTTAAGTATAGGTTGAATTAGAAAATTAAAGGGCACTTAAACACCTAATCCGTCCATCTAGGTTCGATACTGTTTAAAAATAATTTTATATTAATATTTTTAAATATTATTTAAAATTAAAATAATTAATTTTTATAAAGTAAATAATATTTTAGTCGAATTCAAACTTCAAATTTGTTAAATCTAATCTAGATAAAACTATTAAAAACAATTACTTCACTAATATGTATATTATGTATTCTTTAAGTCAAAATTACTGTCTTAACTCTAACAAGAAGAAAACATTAAAAATTTGAGAATGAAAAAAAATGTTTGAAATTGAACTTAAAGCTTATATGCTAACTCTAGCATGGCTGGCTACCAAACCATTAGCACGTAAATTTGAAATCTAAATCCTTAATTTTTTAATTGAAGTTCCTGGGCGTAATTAAAGAACATCTGACATATAGAAACTAGATCAAAAAATAAATTAAAAAAAAAAAGGAAGGAAGATGATATTATACCTTTCAAGTTGTTAGAGGAAAAATAAAGGACTTTAAGGGAACTCATGTTGCTGATAATTGGTGGAATTTCGCCTGAAAAATGAGATTAAATCATCCCTCTGAGGTTAAAATTTTCCTTCTACACGGAGAAAGTATTACAAGTAAGAATTTCAGCTGAATAATGTTTTATCTTAATTAGATATGATATAATGCCAATTTAGAGATCACAGCAAAATAATTAATGTTTTATGAGAGAAATTTTGAATTGAAGTTTTTGTTATGAGATTTAGATGAAAATTGAAATTACAAAACAAGCACTGATTATACCTTGGAAGTTGTTATTGTGGAGAGCGAAACAAAGAAGCCCAGTTAAATTCCGAATTTCAGTCGGGATGGTCCCCTCCAATTGATTATAACCCAAGTAAAGGTATTGTAACTCTTTGCACCGGAATAAACTCATCGGAATTCTACCGGAAAATTGGTTCTTACTCAAGTCAAGCGACATTAATTCAGGAAGGTGATTAAACATGTCCGATGGGAGATAACCTAAGAGATTGTTTGTCCCTAGCTGAATTATTTGCAATGAAGAAATGTTCAAGATAGAGGAAGGAATGGAACCTGAAAAAATTAATTGCCATTATCATTTATTCCATTTTAATGCATTTTTCATTTTAGTTGATAAAGCAAGGCCAAGTTGAGCGTACGCACCTTCAAGGTTGTTTTGAGTGAGATACAACTCCTGAAGCATAGTCAAATTTCCGAGTTCTGCAGGTATACTTCCTTCCAAAGAGTTGTCAGACAAGTGTAAAGATTCCAATTCTTTGCAATTGGATAAACTGGCTGGAATTCTACCGGAAAACTGATTCGATTCCAAACTTAAAACCTGTAATCTAGGAAGCTGATCAAATATATTCGACGGTAGATGACCTGTAATGAGATTATTAGTGTTAAAAATTAATATTTAATGAAGATTATCTGAAAAGATTGAGAAAGTTATGGAACCTGAAAGATGATTATAATCCAAATATAACCACTGTAGATTAGAAAGATTTGCAATTGCTAGAGGGATCTGGCCTTCAAGGGTATTGTTATACAAGACCAACTCCTCTAGCTTTGACAAATAGCCCAAAGAAGATGGGATAACACCTGTAAAGTTGTTGCCGTACAGAAACAAGATTTGAAGTTCAGCAAAAGAACCAAACCATGGTGGGATTTCTCCACCGAAGTTGTTGCCACCGATGTTTACAAATTTCAACCGACGCAAGTTCGTCAACTCGATTGGTAATGAGCCATGGAAACTGTTATTTCGAATGTTGAGCCCAGTAAGAAATGACAGATTTCCCAAATTTGGTGGGATGGTTCCTTTGAGACTCATGCTGGTAAGATTTAGACCCGTAACTCTACGGTGCTTAGATCCACAACTGACGCCGATCCAGTTGCAGACAGAGGTAGAAGTTGAACAGTTTGCCAAGAGGTTTTGAGGGTCGTGATTGACATGGGCTTTCAGAGCAAGAAGAGCCAATTGATCGGTGGTGATGTTAGGTGATTCCATTGCCAAAGTAGGCAAAAAGTTGTGCAACAGCAACACAATCATGAGAGGGAGGATGAATCGAGTTTCTTCCATAGGTAAATGTTTGGGTGATTAGGCAAATTAAGAGAGAGGGAGAGAGAGGGAGAGAGAGAACAATTAAGTGTATCATAATGCTGATTGTTCATTCTTTATATACTTAGAACATTACGCATGTTTAGGGTGTTAAACATTGAATGAAAGTGTCATAATTTCAATCTTGCTTTGGAGTCGTTGAAAGTTGACCATTTTAATTCTAAGTCTACTTCGGATTTGGACGTTTAATGCAACTTTATTTCTTCAGTTCACATTGCAAAAAAGATGGCATTTTTCTTCAAGTTAAACCCAATAGGACTCAAAAGAAAACTTAGTTGAACTTGAAATTGGATGGAATCTTTATTTATTTTTTTAATAAAAAAATTATAATATATAAATAAAAAAATTTAAGTATGAAAATTTAAATTATAAATTTATCAAATATTATTTTTTAAAAATAATTATATAAATTAATAAAATTAAATATTAAATTCGAATGAGATATTTATCGAATCACTTGGAGCATTAATTTTTGGCTTTTCCGTGTTTGATCGACGTGTCGATTTCACATCTAGAATCTATACTTGGCACTACTGAAGATGAAAATGTGTACGATTAGTATTCCACCAATAATGAACAAGAAATGAACAAGACCAACGCTATCCAAATCTAACGAAGTCTATTTTGCGAGGACCGAGTTACCTAGAAGTCAAGTTTTCAAATGTTAAAAAAATTTAATAATTTAATAATTTATATTATAATAATATTTAAAATATTTTAAATTTATATAAATTTTAATTTATTAATTTTTTATATTATATAAATTTTAAAATATAAATTAATATGATATTATAATTATTTTATTTATATTATATTTACTCAACTATGATTAATATTATTAAATCTTAACGAAGGGGAGACAAGGGGTGACCATGACTCCTGTTGACACTTAATTTCCTCTTGGGTTCACGTCAATATTGGAGCCCAACCCATACATTATAACATTACGCATGTGCAGGGTGTTAAACATTATAAGAAGGTGTCATAATTTCAATCTTGATTGGGACTCTTTGAAAGTAGACAGTTATAATTCTAAGTCTACCTCAGATTTGGACAAACGTAACTTCTTTTTCATTAGGTTCACATTCTTGATGAACTCAATTTGACTCAAACTAAGCTTAGTTGAACATAAAATTGGATGGAGTGTTTATTTATTTATTTATTTACTTATGTTAAAAAAAAGTTATAATTTATAAATATAAAGACTCAAACCTCAAATTTTTTGAATATAATTTTTTAAAGATAATTACATTAATCAATTAAATTAAATTTTGTATTTAATAAATTATTTATTGGATTATTTTAATTTAATTTTAATTTTTTCGTGTTAAATTGATATCAATTTCAAAACTAGAATCTACTACTAAACATTAATTCAAGATGAAAATGTGTATACAATTAATATTCCAGCAAATGCCAAAAATTTGTCCAATGTTCTCACTTCTATCTTGCCAAGAAATGAACAAGACCAACGCTGTAATAAAGTGCACTATAAAAAAAAAAGTGTTAACAAAGCATAATTTGATAGGGACCCAGATGCGCTGAAGTCATGTTTTCAAATATTCAGAAATGAGGCCCAAGGCATGACCATGACTCTTGTTGATGCTTAATTTTCTCTTGGTTTCCAAAGTCAATATTGGAGCTCCATCGGAAACCCAAGAGTACAGAGACAGTGAGAGGACAGAAATGGAAGTGATACCACTAACAAATTGGAATAAATTAGTGTAGAATTGCAATGAAAGTGATACCACTAATAAATTGGAATAAAGTAGTATAGAATTATTATTATATTAGTGTATCTATTCATAAGTCGGGTTATTTGGATTGGATTTTTCGACATATTTTTTTTTTAATTTGGGTTGGCCAAACACTAATTAATGTTTTCAAATTAAAAAAATTTTATTTAAATTTAATTATAAAAATTATAAACATTAACATAAAAATAATTTTATTATTATTTAATAACAATGTATTCAAACTTTTGGGCCATGGTCCGATCTAGCCCATAAACATCTTTATGACTATTTAATCGATTATGAATTAAATTTATATGATTGTTATGTTGGTAATTAAGCAAAATAAGTAAAATATATGCAACGAAATTAAATAAATTAAAAACTTTTGGTCATTGTTGTTCAAATAATCAAGCTTGTGAAAAGAGTTTTATATTCATTTGATATTTTGGTTTGATAGTAAACTCAATGATTATTTGATTTATCATAGGCGATATATTAATCTATAGGTTGGACTAAGAATCCTTTTGAAAATTGATTTCTTAAATTTATATTCCTCTGTCTTAGAAAGCAGTTAAATTTTAGAAAATCATATAAAAACATATAGAATTAGGTCAATTGGGGTAACAACAAGCAATTGCAATCTTTTTTTAATTATTTTTTGTATTTGTATTATTTTTATGTTATAATCGTATTAAGAATATTATATATATTAACACATTATATTCAAATTTTTACATATTCATGTATTTATGTTTTGTTAATGTTATTTTTTGTATTGTATTATGTTTTTGTTATTTTTGCATTTGTATCATATCTAAAGTTATCTCAAAACATAAATTGAAAGTTATCCTCTCAATAATATGAACAACTGAGGGCAAGCAATTGTTATTTTTTTTATTAACAAATATTGTATCTGTAATATTTTTTTTGTTATATAAAGTTTTTAAGGTATTACATTTATATAAAATTTTTACATATTAATAATTTGTATTATATAAATTTTGACACATTAATGTACCTGTATCATATTAGTGTTATATTTTTTATTGCATTGTGTTTTTAGATTTTCTTCATATCATCTTCATGACATGTTTGGAATTACCAATTCTAATTAGCATTATTCAAATAATTTTAATTTTTGTGTTGTGTTTGTTTTTTTTTAAAATTTTGACACATTCATGTATTAGTTCGTATCGTGGTTATGTTATTTTTTATGTTGTATTATATTTTAATTATTTTTTTATGACTTATTAGTGTGTGACACTATTAAAAAAAACTATTATTTTTGTGTTAGATGTTGTATAATGATTGGTTCTTTATTTTTTTTAAAAAATAACATTATTTTATGTTTTTGTTTTTAAATTAAATGATATTACTGTATCGATAAATTATGAGTAAAAATGAAAATATTGACTAACAATATGAGATGAGATGAGTTGATATAAGTAATTTTTTTTAAAAAAATTAGGTGTCAAATTAAAGAAAAATATAATGATGATAAATAGTAAAAAAATTATGTTAAATGATATCATAAGTTATAGGTTATTTAATGGGCAATTTTATACAAATATTGACAATTTTTTTATTTTCGGTTTTTGTGTCGTTTTCAATTTAATTCTTGAAATGTGTTTTTTTATTTTATTTTTCATTGAGAACTCATCAATTGGGATGGCGAGAACCAAAAGTCGATGGGAACTCGCCAACTCACATCATTAAAAAAAAAAAAGGTGGGAACCTACAAAAAACCAAGATTCCCCCCACCCAGCTTAATTATTTTGCGAGGGGAGGGGGGCCGACCCTGCCATTTTTTATTTTTTATTTTTTTTGCTATAGTTAGATAAATGATATATTTTAGGCTTATACTAGAATAAATATTATAGATTTTTAATTTTTGATATTAAATTTAATACAAATATAAATATATTAATATTTGAAAATTAGATATAAAAATTTAAACAACTTCGAATTATATATAAATATAAAATTTTACAATAATAAATCATTTACTACATTCTCATTGATGCGAACTCTCTCCTTAGGTATCAGATTTGTAGAGACATTTGTTACAGTTATGGCTTTCATTCATGCAAAATCTGTAACGCTTTAGTTGGCATCTCTCTCTATTGTCCATTTCATTATGAATACGACTTGATTTTGGCTGACCTTTTGGATCTCTCCGTAGTTCTAGATTAGGACATATAATCTTTATTTTTAAATAAGATCAATTTAACATATACATCGGATTCCATATAACATACTATATCAATGATCATAAAAGATAAAAATATAAATTATACAAAAAATTTTTGAATGCTAAAAGTACATATCATACAAATGACAGTAATGATAAAAATATATATTAAACAAATTACTACATATAAAACTTTATGACGGGGGGCTCTTTTACGTGGTGTTGAACAATAATGTAGAGCTCTCCTGTTATGTGATGGCAATACTCGTCATTCAATATTTTTAGTTTCATTGCCACGAGTGCTTTGAGTTCGATGTCCTCGACCTCTTCTTGTCATCGCTTGTGTTTCTTCTTAAATGGCTTCTTCTTCAGCGGCTTCTTTTTGAATCGTTTCATCTGTAATATGTGAAACTCTAAATCTAAATACACCTATTACACCATAAAAAGGATTTGGATTCTAGCTACTGAAGGAAGGAAGCAGCACCTGTTGCACCATAAAAAGGATTCAAGGTACTCATACTACCACTATTTGAAACTAGAGTACCATGTTGATACATGGTAAACATATATGCTAGACTTGAACTCCACGTCAGAAGGTTGGTATCTAACCTACTTGTTGATGGCTCCGACCGATAACACATATCGTCACATCATCCCTAGCATGACTGAAAGAATGTCGGTGATTGAATGATAATCCAAGATCACGTTCTGGTTCAGGATGACTAAATGACATCCTAGGTGCATTGACATTATGAACATCTGCTGAAGTAAGTTGCCTCATCCTTCGAGTAACACTCGACAATGGAAAAATAACAGGTCGACCTTGTTCATAGAACCATCTCATGTATTCACTTGATGGCTCGAAATTGTTGTTCATTATTTCGAAGCTAGACATAATAAGTATATAACAATTTTCCCAATATCGGATCAATTTTCTATGCTTTTCGACCTAGTTCTCTACATGATTACCACGCATGTCAATTTTGTAAACTTTGTCAAGGTTCACTGGTGTTTAAGAGATTGGCTGTTGCAGCCCAAATTGACGTAGGACCCTATTCGCCTGGTGCCATTCTACAACTTGAAAGCATATTAGTGTCGTATTTGCACGCCATATATGGTTATTTCATATGCTTCCACGGGAAGGCATGCCATTATCTCATTGGAATGATATGGCATTCACAAAAACTGCAAAAATAGATAAAAATTATTACTGAACAGTATGGCATATGTACGGTTAAATACACACCTACTTTAATCAACAACTTTCAAATGTTTAACCTATCATAGATGATGCATTCGAGTCTTTCTTTGATACTTTCGAGCGCAGTTGCGATGAATCTATAATGTTTTCTACCAACATATCTGTTAACATATATATCAAATTTGTAAAAATTTATATGTAAGTCTAACCTCTACACCAATGCAATATAAATGAAGTACTGAAGTTTATTATGTTAATACAAGAGGGTATGCAGGCTGTGCACTAACTCTCGGTGTACGTAATAGCATCTGATACCAAGCCCATGACTGTAATAGCCATAAACAACCACCTATGTCATGGGTGCCTTTAGTTGCGGCTTGACAGAGTTCCCTTTATAAAATCCTAAACAAGCTGAACCATAATTTCCAGTCGCTCTGAAATCTCACAAAATTGAAAGATACATTAAATAAACGAAGTTAGTAGATTTATCGGGCATTAATAATCCTCCAATTAAACGTAAACTATATGCTCTGACGGCATATTCTATATCTCGTAGGTTGGATTTTGTGGGGATGTAGTGAAAGTTCTTTCTAATCAAGTTATTTTTAGTCTTGAGCCTTCTAAACAATTATCAGGAGGTATCTGACCCAATAATTCAAGGCACACGTCAGCCTATTTCAAAAGGCTCCCCCATTTTACTGCTTGGCCATCAACTAGGAGTCCCAATTGAAGTGTAACATCTTCTAGGGTGATCGTGCATTCACCGCATGAAAAATAAAATGTGTGTGTCTTAGGTCTCCATCGTTCAATCAATACTTTTATTAGTCCAACCTCATATTGCAAGGTTCTAACTGAAGCTGCATGGTAAAATCCAGCAGACCTTAAATGGTCCACAATATATGCATTTGGTTCTTCCAAAGCAAATTTTCGCGACTGTAACTCGTGATCAAAATCCTGTTTAATAAGTAATTAATTTATTGGTTATAAAATTTTAAATTCGTAATATTCAAATATTTGGACCTAGTAAATTAAATTTTAGTATCTCGGATAATACCCTTGATAATATATGAATTTCTTGTAGTCTCAACAATGATGATAATGATGATGATGATGATGAAACCATTATATTAATCAAAATTATGCCTACAAGAACAAAAATTTTTTAACATTAAAATAACTTAATATACTAAATTAAATCGACTTCTACAAGAAAAAAGCTTAATTACAACATAAATAAATTACAACAAATTGCATTATAATAAATGATAAAGCACATTATAATAAATTACATCATGATAATAAATAATAAAGTGCATTATAATAAATTACAAAGTTAAATATCATATTCTTTTTTCATTAAATAAAAAAATAAAAATCGTACCTTAATCTTTCCAATAAATTTCAATTTTTACAGAAAATCTTAATTAGTACAAAAAATATTAAATCAAGATGATGATGATGATGATGATGATGATAATAATAATAATAATAAATTACAAAATTGAATATCATGTTATTTAAATCAAAACTTTAAATTATACCGTAATCAAAATTAATAATTATAATAATAAATTATAAAATTAATTATATTTTAATATTATAAAAATATTTTTATAAATAAAAATTAAAACATACCTTACGAAAAATTTCTTTTCTTTCTTCTCTTTGATACGAGAAGAAGAGCTTCAAACTCTATTTATAATGAGCTTGAAGCTCTCGCCAGCTTCTTCTCGAATCATTTTCCACTCCCAATAATTGATTGTAATTGTTTAAGGTCACAGGCAGGAAAGTCCGTGACCTTAAACACAATGCCCTGCCATAAAATGGTTGCTTCCGCCCCTTACCCTGACAAAATAATTGAGTCGGATAGTGGGGGAATCTTTTTTTTAATGGTTCCAACTTGGTTTTTTGTAATGGTTCCCACTTTGTATATTTTAAAAATGATGGAAACTCGCCAACTCAGTGGGTGAGTGCGAGTTTTAATCGAATTTGATTCTCCCCATCTCAATCGATGAGTTTTCAACGAAAAAAATATATATTTTAGAAATTAAATTAAAAATGACACAAAATCGAAAATAAAAAATTATTTATATTCATATAAAATTACTTATTTAATGCGATGTTAGATTTATGTTTTTTATTATTTTAATATGACTTTAAGTGATAGATAATAATATAATATAAATAAAATAAATTTTTTTATATGTCTTATTTTGTACATAAAATGTATATATAATAAATTAAATTTATTTATTCGTTTGAATAAACGTCGAGAAAATCTGAGTTTTGTTGAAGTGCAATGTTAATTCAAACCAAACAGTTGGGCAAAAAGTGGTGAAATAATTGATGTTAGCTGTGGAGGAAAGATGGTCTCGGTTAAGTCTGAAATGGAGTTTTCTTCTGGAAGATGTAGTCCACAAAGATAAAGGTTTCTTCGAGTGGAATTACAAAAATTCTTCTTTGAAAGATCAGTTTTCTTGTTAGCCTCGAGTATCAAACCCTCAGACGATGGGCAAATTCCATAGAATGCAGATGAACAGTCGTCGGGTAGAGCCGTAGGGGTATCGACATTGTGGAGGGTACAATAAAGATGATGCTGAGATGTCAGGGCTACCTGGGGCTGCATTCAATGATCTTAAAGATGTGTAGGTAGTGTTCAGGATCACGATTCTAGAGAGTTAAATGAACGGGCTCTTGTGGGGGTTCGGTGAGTATTGGGATATGACTAGAGGAGATAAAAGTCAAGGAAATGAAAAGATTAATGGGCTGGATATTGGGTCTGGTATTGGTGAGATATGCCATAATGGAAAAAAATGTTAGAGAATAGGAATTTCACTTGTGGGCCGATGGATATGATAATTCTTTTGTTTTATTTCTTCAATTTAATAATATTTAATATAATTATATAATTATAATATAAATAAAATTAAAAATTAAATTGATACGATATGAATATATTTTTAAAATTTATATAATATAAATTATTAACATATCAAAATTGATATAAATATAAAAAAATTTAAATATAATTATATCATAATAAAATACATACATATAATATAAATATACGAATTATTTAAAGCTCTACGAAGTCTTAGGTGCAAACAAGGAGAGAAAATTGTGAAAAGGAGGGCAAAAGATATCGACGATCTGGAGGAGTTGTTATGTAATGCCCAATAAAAATCGAAAAGAAAAATTAAGGAAGCCTTTTAAGAACAAGAGTGTAAACAAAAAGAAAGATGTCAGAATTGTGAACGAATAGTTATCTGAAAGACTTGAGGAGGATGCCACAGCTACTTCGAAATTAGGAACATTGCTAGGGTGCTAAGCGAATTGCAAAGATGGAGCAGCTATAGAAAGAACCTTGAACCTTGAAGCTTGAAGCACATTAGTAGTCTTGTTTGGGAGAGGTGAGTTACGTTACTTGAAGTACTATAAATGTGGGTATTTGGGTGATGGAGATTTAAATAGGTGTGGTGGTATCTTTATTTCTGTGTTGGTCATATTCAAAGCGGTCGAGTTGGATATTCTTTCGTCTTTTCTGGTGATGTATCATGTTGGTGGCAGCCATGTTTCTTTTAGTAAGTGCAGGGATAATATGAAGATTTTTGTTGGGATCTTAGAGGTGTGATTAGTCCCTCTAAGGACTTAATTTTAAAATCCTTCTTGGGTCCTACAATGTTTAAATGATTCTCATACAAACAAGAAAGGTGGAGTTTTGCACTACAGCAGATAATTTGAAACTTTGGGGAATAGCATATCAGTGTTGATTCGTTTTGTTCAACTTCGCAAGGAAATTCCGGAGGATTACTAATTGCTTGGTACACAAAATGCCACCATTGCGCACACTAGTATAACGTAATTAAGGTGGAATCAGTTTTCAATATCGAATCTACTATTTTAGGTTGGTGATTCAGGTATAATTAAATCTGACTTTGCTGGAGGTGGTGGAATAATGAGAGGTTGCGGCTCAAAAATTATGGCTATCATCTCCCACCTTCTTGGATTGTGTGATTCAAATGAAGCAAAGCTGGGAACTATTTAGATTAACCTGACTTTTTTTTGTCAATTCAGGAAATTTTGCAGACTTTTATTTGGTTCTTGATTCTATTGCCATTGTTGCATTATCTTAGTGCAATATGAAGATCGAATCATCATGGAAGTTATGGAACATCTTGGATGATGTAGATGAGTTGGTGAAGCAGATTACTAATATTGAATGATGTAAGATCTGGAGAGAAGCAAATTGGATGGTTGATTTATTAGCCAAAGTAGGGGTTATCAGACCTGAAGATCTTATTTTTAGCTAGTGAAACTACAAGTTTGGAGGCAACTTCCTGTCTGCTATTTGTCTTTAAAAGGGTGGTGTTCTTTGGACTTTTTTGGATGTAGCTCTGCTTTGGATGGCGAGAAGGATGAAGCGCAGTGCACTTCTTATTTTCTTCTTTTCCGTTTGTTTGCTCTAGTGGGCCTGGTTGACATCTTTGGCTTGTCTTTGGTGCTATGTTAGTGTCTAGTGCTTGCATCTGTTTTACTAGTCAGCGGTCAGTTTAGATAATGTACTAGAACTGTTTAGAGATCGGGTTGAATCAGATTTGGATTGATTTTGAGTATGGTATTAATATTAAATATATTTGTTTAAGTTCGACTCAACTGAAAATATGAGCTCGAATTTTGCTTTAACCTGCCTATATTTGTAAATAGAAAGTCCAAGTCCATTTAAGCCAACTCATATTATATTTTGTTTATAATTTATTTTTTAAAAATTTAATTTTTATTAATTTAATAATTTTTTCTTAAATTTATAAATATAAACAATTTGACTTAGTTTTAAAGTTTATATTATAATATTATATATGTATTATTTATATGATAAAAACTTACATAATAAATAAAATATAAAATAAATATATACATAATATAATAGTAAAGTAAGTCGAGTCAGACTCGAGCTTTAAGAATTGGATTCAAGGCCTGACCTATTTTTTAATTGAATCTAATTTTTTTGTCCAAGCTCATTTTTCGAGCTTAATATTTTTGTCCAAACCCTTCCAAATATCGGGCGAACCTTCGGGCTCGAGCGGGTAGCCCGGCCCATGAGTAGGTTGGCTTGCCCAAGCCCTGCTTAGCCCGAAATATGAGCCTCAAATTTTGCCCAAACCCGCTCATATTTGTAAATAGAAAGTCCAAGCCCGTTTAGGCCCGCCCATTTTTTTTGTTTATAATTTATTTTAAAAAATATTTTTTTAAAATTTAATTTTATTAATTTAATAATTTTTTTATTAAATTTATAAATATAAACAATTTGAATTAGTTTTTAAAGTTTATACTATAATATTAAATATGTATTATTTATATGACAAAAAATTACATAATACATAATGCATAAAATATAAAATAAATAAATATATATAATGTAATAGTAAAGTGGGTCGGGCCGTGTCAGGCTCACACTTCGAGAGTTTAACCCAAGGTCCGACTCATTTTTTAATTGATCTTGATTTTTTTATCCAAGCTCATTTTTCGAGCCTAATATTTTTTTTAAAACCTTCTCAAACATTGGATGAACCTTGAGCAAGTCTAAATTTAATTAGAATAATATAACTCAAAATCAAAATATAAATATATATTTGTCGCTTCAAGAGACAACTTATCATTATTCATTATAAAAAACCAATGTTCAACTTTTTTTTAAAATTACTCTACTCTGGCCAATTAAAATAATAATTTATTAAAGTTAAATCATACAGTTTTTAATTAAATTATTATGAAAAATAATAAAAATGTTTCTAATTTTCCAACTTGAGAGGAACTTAATTTAATTTTAGCTACTTTTATTTTAATGGTACCATAACTAAAAATGTTCATGCATCATATTAGATTAACCTTATCAAAGAGTTGAATTACCTAGTCAATCCAACAAGTCAAGAATGATTTTTTTTTTAATGCAATCCAACTTGGCTTTGCTCAAAAATACGCTTTAATAATAAAAAATAATTTAAATTTAATAATAAAATATATAAATATTAATAAAAATATTTTTAATATTTTATTATTTTATAAATAGTAAAAAAAACTTAAGTAAAAAAAATTAAAAACTTTTAGACTGAAACCCAACTCAACACATCTAGATTAGACTTTTTTGACATTTATAATGAAAAAATATATATTTTTATAGACTTAAAAATTTTAGATATGATATAAAAATATAGTATATACATATCATGTTTAATAAACATAAAAATAATATAATGAATATGATAAGACACATTTAAACATGATTAAATCAGGATGTAACAAAGTAGTGACAGGCAAGGACCATTAAGTCAAACATATTAATCTTCACTCATTCAGGAAACTCTTACTTTACACAATTTAGAAATACCCATCTATTACATTAGATCAAAACATTTATCTTCATCTCATATCTGATTGTAGTAACATTTTTCATATATTTCCTTTACAAAGAATCTAAGTTCAGAAGGGAAAGAATTTTAAAACAAGAAATCATTCAAATTTATTCTGAAGGGTTTTGGAGAAGCATACGTGATGAAGAATGTTGCTGAGTCTCATCTGGGATCGATATCGAAGAATCGATCCATGGTCCATCCATAGATGTGCTTTTCGGAACCTGGCTGTCATGAGAAAATATCGAAACATTCGTTTGGCTATCGTGTGATAGCATCTCGAACGCTTTAAACCTTGCATCTTGATCCATATCCTTTCGCTTGATTAATGGAGCTTGGACCGGACTCTTGCCTTCCATCATACTTACAACTGAGGACATGGATGGCCTTAGAGTGGGAGATGGATTGGTGCACAAAAGAGCCAGGTTAAGCATCCTTAAAGCCTCTTCCTTCGAGTACCTCGAACCGAGACTTGGATCAACGAGCTCTAAAAGGCTTCCTTGCTCTTGCAGGACATAGGCCTACAATCATGTTCGGGATAAAATTAGCTAAATGAATTAAAGATTGCATAACATGTAAGATCTACAATCATGCTTGTAGTTTTTCAAACATGTAAGACTCGAGTGTGAGAATTCGAGTAGGCATCTGATACAGATATGTACAAATTTTTTTAAGTTTTTTTTTTTATATATTTAAAGAATCTTTGCAAAGTCAGAGCATCATACACATGTCTGAAAATGTATCAAACATGAGAACCAAACACGACACTTCAAGAAAAATAAAGGGTCAAAACAACATAATAAATAACTCTTTTTGTGTGAAAAATGACAAAACAAGCAATCTACAACTATTAAAAGCTTGTGAATTTTGTTGATGCATCGTGTATTATTACCCAAAGGGTAATTCTAGATATTGAATTCCATAATTAAATTTTACTTTGAAAAGGGTTCAACCCTCTATGATCCCGAAAACAAAGAAACAAAATAACAAAACGAAGTTGAAAGGAAGACTATGCAGTCAAAAAGCAAAAAGCTGATGAATATTAGCTTGATTACCCAATCAAGGAGATAAACAAACTCTTCCTTAGGCCTGTAATTCGTGTTGCTCTTCCCGCTGACAATCTCCAAAAGAACAACACCAAAGCTATAAACATCGGCTTTGTCAGTCAAGTAACCCCTCATTGCATATTCAGGTGCCATGTAACCTCTGATGAGAAAGACATATAGAAGATGTTGAATATAGCAGCAGAGAACATTAATCCTCGAAGAAAAATTTTGCATAGCCAAGTTATGATATCTGTTTATGCACGACATTCGACATACTGTATGCAATTACATTATGCTAATACAAAGATATGTTGCTTCGCCATCTGCAGATTCCCTAATGCTAACTTAAATTACTAAATGCAAGTAAAACGATGCAGGAAGGGTGGGAAAGAGAGGGAGACTCACATTGTTCCCGCTATTCTTGTGCTGATATGAGTGTTCTCTTCTTCATCGAGCTTGGCTAATCCAAAGTCAGATATCTTAGCATTTAGATCCTTATCGAGCAGCACATTTGTTGCCTTAATATCTCTGTGAACAATTTTTAATCTTGACTCCTCATGAAGATAAGCTAGACCTCTTGCTATCCCCAAGCATATTTTCTTTCTCGTCGACCAGTCCAAGGTAAGACGTTGTTCATCGCGGCCTGAAAAGAATGAGTAAAAGAAATGAGGGATTGTTTAGTCATAATTATCAATCTAGAAATAGTATTTAGATGTTTATATAAGATGTCAGCGAAGCAATTACCAAAAAGTGCACGAGCAAGACTGTTGTTTTCCAAGTACTCGTATATCAGCAGCAACTGATTTCCTTCGATACAACAGCCGTAAAGCTTCACAAGATTCGGATGTTGCAATGCGGATATCATCCCTATCTCATTCACGAACTCGCGATTTCCTTGCTTAGATTTAGAGGATAACTGCTTAACAGCAATTACGGTACCATCTGACAGTATACCCTATAATCAAACAGAGAAAAACTTAAGAAAAAAGAAAATTCAGAAAAATAGAATCTTCTCACTTCTAGCACAAAGAATCGATGAGTCATAAGTTAGACGTTTCATCTATAACGTTTAGGCTTCCGATTTTAGTATAAAATGATAACAATTATTACCTTGTAAACTGGCCCAAATCCTCCTTCGCCGATCTTATTTGCAGAATCGAAATTATTTGTTGCAGCCTTAATATGTCTTAAACTGAAATAGCCAGTCTGAAGTTCTAGCCCATGGAGTTCTGTAATATTAACAGATCGAAAGATTCAACCCATCACAGAGAAACAAAAACAACAGATTCCACTCTTCTTTTTTGGTCCCTAAGAAAGTAACAATCAAAATATGGTGAAGAATAATACAGGTGGGTTTTCATGTGGGATTCCGAGGACTTCTATGCGGGCGGGTGGGTTGATTCATTCATACCATAATGATTGGTCAATGGGGTTTAAACCTTATTTGAGTTTATGCTCCAATACAGTGGCTGAATTGCTGGAGCTGTGATTTGGTTTTAAGGAGACAGTTTGTGAGCTTTTTGTAGTTACGGTCTTACCATTTTTCTCCTTGTCTTTGCCGCCCAGGTAACCTGTCAGTCGGAGGATGATTAATAGCAAGATGACAATCGCACACGAGCTGATCACAATACCGGCAATAGCTCCAGCCGATAACCCTTCCCCGGTGTCAAACTTAAAATCTAAAAGATGAGATAAGAGTTAATAAACGCCAACGAAAAATTAGCAATGAGCCAGTTCTTCGGTGAAACGTGAACTTACTAGGTGTTACAGTAATAGCAGATATAAGTGGCCCATAAACCCCTCTGTCCGGAATGGCGGTGGTTCCCTTCCCTCTCCAGAATAAGTGAATCTCCAAAGTACTTCCGTTAACATCGACGTTGAATTCCTTGGTGACACCCCTTCCTACACCACTAGTTTCCGCCATTATATTGAAATCCTCCAACACTACCTGCCCCTGCATAAAATTCAAGAGTTTCAAAGGCTACAAACATAATCGGAAACTTTTGAAACCGAATTAAAAGATGAAAGGCCCTTTGCACGTATACATAATTTTATGCTTACTTGAATTGCTATGTCAAATAAGCGCCTCCCGAGACTGTCAAATGTCTCATTACCAGAAAACATTATTTCAGCAAAGTGAAGCTGAACTTTATAATTGCCTTGTAGCAAACATAAGCCATAGTACTTCAGTGATTGAGGTGCAATGCGTGCAGTTTCGTAGATCTCCGGACCATTCACAGGAGATGAAGCTGTTGCAGTGTAAGGAGCACGTTCGTTGCCCAAATAAAAGCCGGTACTACTATGAGCCCACCTATTTGCGGAATTAAAGAAGTATGATGGACCAGAAGTGCTTAAGTCCTCTTCATAGTCATTTCCATCGAAACTCGTATGCCTTCCTCCACAATTAATAAACAAGGAATGGTCTGCAAAAAAATATTTATATTTTAGCAAATTTCCAAAGAGAATCACAAGAAGATTGAATCAATAAAAAGTAAACAAAAGTATTAGAACGAAGTAATTATACTTACGGCTAGGATTTACCGGACAAGGGAGGTCCTTCATTGAGCACCAAGAAACTCTGCAAATTAAATATTTAGTTTCAGAAACACCAGTTATTTTTCTTGATTAGGTTACAACAAAATGGGAAAAAAATAATAAAAATATCGATAAAACTTACGAGTTGCTGTCCACTGAGGATGAGGAGCTGGATATTAAGTTCCTGTTAAAGTGATAATGGGATGATTTTAGAGAATATAAAAGATGAACACCTTAAAAACTTAAATGATCTTGAGAATGCTAAGAAAAAATAGCAAGATGCTTACACTGATGCCTGTGTGCAACTTATTTCAGAAGAAGATGTAAAATTGTTGTAAGACAAATCTCTGCAACGAATAATTTTCGAAGAATAAGTGAATTTTCAGAACTTAACAGTCACTACAACAATCAAACATTCTTGACATAAAATGAAATACTTGTAGCAGGGAGATTAAACCGACATGCTGTTGTCGCTGTCGAATACCCAACCAGGTATTGCTCCACTGAGTGAATTGTTACTCAGAAACCTAAATCATCAAACATGCAGCAAATCTCACTTTTAGTCATACATGAAGCTAAAAGATATAAAGATAAATTAGCATAGCCTACTGAAAATAAGCTTATTGATATTCCAATTAAAACTCGAATTTTTTTTTATCGACTTACAAGTAATCTAAGCTTGCCAAATCCTGAAGTGTCTCCGGAATTTGATCGGTTAAACGGTTTAAGCTCAGGTCCCTGTAATAGAAATCATGACAACATTAATCAGTAAAAGAGTTTTATGAGAATCTATCCAACAGAGTTTCTGGACAAAAATGGGTTCTTTGTTTAAAGCATTCATGAGTAATAGTAAAGCATTTCAAGAAATTTTAGGAATAATTACCATCTTTATATCATAGACATGTTTCATTGGTTACCTATGTTACTCAGACTCGAGATGAGTATCGAATATGGATATGTGTCCTACATGAGATGCTAAGTTTTTTTTCATATATTTAAAGACCGGAAACATTCATATCTAAATATGTACCCGATCAGATGTCAAATAAAAGTAATTTCGAGAAAATGAAAAGTCTGGATAACATAATTGGCTATAAAATGAGCTACTAAATCAACAATCGGGATGAAGAGACAGACTAGCGCAAAATCAATTTGATTTTCACCATTATCTTCTCAAGCATCTTCAAAAGAACTCCAACGAGTAAGCAACTTACAAAGTTTTTAATGGTGTTATTTCGCCTATATAGGCAGGGATTGAACCGGTAATCAAGCAATTTCGTAGCACCCTGAGTCAAGAAATTCAAATGAATCCTTTGATGAGCCAAAAAATAAAAACAATGACTCACATGGAAAAACATTTTACAATAACTCATGGTCAACTCACAAATCTGTCAAATTTTTCATTCCCTCCAAATTTGGGAAAGCTGAAATTGTCCCACTCATCCCACTCAAATCAGAAATCCTCCTAAAAAAAATGATGAATATTAGAAAATTAGTAGTTGCTTGAGTATATCTGTGTCGGGCACTAATTATAAATTTGGATTAATTGAAGATGATTAATAATTGTTTTTAAAATATAAAAAAATTATTCTAAAAGTTTCAGGAAAGAAAAATCGTCTTTAATAGTTATCTTTTAAAATTACGCTTTTGAAAAATTTTGAAAACAACATTCATCTATAATATTATTAAATTAGAGAAGGTATTCGTCTTCAATACAACTAAATTTAAGATAGAAAGGATATTTCTTTTGATTGTCCTTTTATCTCGTCCTTGAAAACCTTTTGTTTTCTAATGACATACTCATATCTAACATTCACCTTCTAAAGACTTACAATTCCTTGATATTGTTGCGAAACTATATGAAGATAGGAGACTTACAATTCCTTTAAGCTCGTTAACTCGGATATAGTAGAAGGAATCGGACCTTCCATCGATGTGCCTTGAATATCCCTGCAAGAGATCCAAAATCTCTTAAATAAAAATGAAAATATGAAAAAAAAAAAAAAAAGGAAAGAAAGTAAAAAGATGGAATTCAATCTTAAATCATCTTCTCAAATTAAAATGATAATGTAGGTCTATATTACTCAGACTCACTAGTATTAAATATGGGTACGTGTCAATCATACTCTATACCCATATTTAAATAGATGTCAAACAAATACGGATATTTGACAATGATATAATAGAGAAAATAAAGAGTCGGAATAACAAAAAGGTAGGTAATAACATTTGATTTGATACTTACAATCTTGAAATTTTGGTCCAATTTGAAATGAAATCAGGTATCTTCCCTGACAAACTATTTCCGTCAATCCGGCTGCAAGAATAAGCATTTTCAGAAGGTCAGGATTTTGCGCAAAAAAAAAAAAAATGTTTTGATGCACTTTCAGATATCCACATTACATAATAGCACTTACAAATCCGTTAAGTTCTTCAAATTGCCGAATGATTCAGGTATTGTGCCTGTAAAATTGTTTGCTGAAAGAAGACTGCATTCGTAGAAAAGAAGTCTTTTATAAATTCAAATTGAAAGGAAAAATGATCACATATTAACTCAGTAAACATTGTTGAACTCAAACCAAAAAAACAAAAAAATCTATTTTCCTCGAACTCAAATGTTAAGTATTAAATACAGGTAAGTGTCTCACACAGTTATGTTCATTTTTTCCCAAGATTTTCATGCATATGGTTTTTGAAAGTTTATATCTCTATATATATTAACACAGGTGTTTAACAAAAAATGAAGAGTCGGAGCTAATATAGTGAAAAATTTTCAGAAAATTTCTAGCGAAATTTGCATGTTGTCTGGAAGAAAAGCCAACTAATTACACCCCCCCCAAATAAAAAAAACGGTGCCATTAGCGAGTGCACAAAAAGTAAGCATTTAAGCTATATTATTCTAATTTTTCAATTTTCTAAGTATTTAAATTTGATACTTATGTTCGATCCATATACGGATCTAGGTATGAGAACATGATCCTCTTAAATATAAAAAACTTTAAAAAAATTAAATATGTCCGTGTCAAACATATACTCATTTATGACATTGACTCTCTGAGTCCAAGTAGAAATCATGAAACATTTTAAGGATGAGAAAAGAACTTACAGTCTATCCAAGCGGCCCAAATTTCCTAGGTTGGAAGGTAAAGATCCCCCAAGCAGATTATCTTCCAAAACCCTGAAAATGCAATTCAATTTGGAACCAATATGCTATAATAAATTCCTTTAATCGGTTACACAGATTTATTCGACTTACAGATTTTGAAGTGTTGATATGTCACCGATTTCCCGAGGAATTGGACCGCTAAGACGGTTCGCCAAAAGTGACCTGAAGCAGTTATAGAAGATAACTTCATTGATAACTAAATGATCAAATTGCAGTAGCAAAGATCTTAACTTATAAATGGAAATTAATTACTAACAAATTGGTGAGAGGGAGCTGAGATAAACTCGATGGGATCGATCCATTAAGATAGTTGCGAGTAAGATCGCTGTTCAACAATGGAAACTTTGCTTAAGCACTTTTCAATCACATAAAATCATTAGATAAAGAATCGATACTCCACAGTTGATTAAATTCAAACTGAAGAATTGGACAGATACTTTTGCAATTTTATTCCAGAAAATTTTATCAACCAAAAAAAGGAAAAGGAACGAAAGTTAACACAAGGATGTATTATGCAATTATAAATGGATAGTATCTCATATATTACACGTGAAACGGTATATTTAATTTTTTCCAACATTTTTTTATATTTAAAAGGTATTTCAATGATCATGTCCTAATACTCATGTCTGGATATGCATAAAATATGGATGTCGAACAAGAATACTTGAAGATAAACGAAAAGTCGGAGGGAGTATTCTTGAAGCATTTTTCATGATATCAGTACATTATGACTCCTATGCCTATTAGACAAAACTAGGACAGATAAACCATATCAACTTGATATTTATCATAGCACTTTGAAGTTCAAACTTATAATACTTTGACTCAATTTTTTGAAAGTATTTGTGTTTGACATATATTTGAACATTGATATGAAATATAATCTTCCAAATATCTAAAAAAATAAAAAAAATTAGTATATTCATATTGAATACATTCCCATAATCGACGCTTACTTTTGAGTCCAAGCAACATAGATTCAAACAAAAAATGTGCCCGGTCTCCCAGACGCTAATAAAACGATTTTTCACTGTTTATTGCAAAGAAAATTTCTGACAATGCCTTATATAGAGAAAACACTAATGCAGCTTCATATCCTATCAATGGAAACTCAGCAATCTATCTAAGCTCATTTAGAGACAACCTATTAACAGATGATATTCTACAATATCTGTAAAGTAATTAATAGTCAACTGAATTCTCATTTTTTTTTAAAAAAAAAAAAGTAAATTTCACTTACATTACTTGCAGATGAGTAAGATTTCCAAGTTCAGGTGGTAGAATTCCAGTCAAATTGTGACCCTTTATCAAACTGTTAGAGTAAAAGATAAAATAAAAGGAATTAGAATGGAAATGAATAATTATTAGAGGGAAATAGTTCATTGTATATGTAAGTAAATAATTTTTTTTATTTTGTACAAAAAAAAGTCCGAGCTTAGGAATGAGGGCAGAGATTGCAGATACTGAGATTCGAACCCTAAATTTACTAGATGGCATCACTTAAAAGCAGCTGTACGAGTCAAATGAATTGAAGTCCAGATTCATCTGCAAGTAAATTCTTCCTTGAAAAGAAAAAGAGGTCATACATTTGAGTGACATGGCATATAGTGTTGTTTCCATCAGAACAGTTACATGCAATACTGCTTTCAACAAGTTCAGTAGTGGTATAGTTCCATGAACTGTCGCTGCAAAAGGTTTGGTCAATGGTAGTAGCATTCGGATGCCGCAGCGTTGAAAATACAGTTTGAAGAGTTTGCACTGTTGCAGAGAAGAGCAGAAATTAATCAGTAAATACTCAACTAAACTAATAGAAATAGCCAAATAATCAGTTTATTTAATATGAGTAATAATGATAAATATAATACAAGAAGATGCACAATGTTAAATTCAACATATCCAAAATTTCATCAAAAAAAATATGTTTCAAACTTCTGAAATTACATAAATTTAAAATAAATATTAAATACGAATATATTTAATTTTTTTAAAAATTTTTATAAAAAAATTAAATTTTTATATTTATATCGAACATGTGTAGGATGTAAACAGATAATTTAAAAAGGAAACTCTGATTAGTATACCCAAAATTTCCCATTGGACGCGTGAAATAAATGCAACTGTAAGAACTTTGAAAGCATTAATGCAAGCGTAAAGATTGGTGGCCCATCAGATTTGACCAGGAAAATATTGAGTAATGTCAAAGCCAAATAAAATATTCAGATTTGACCATTGCAGCAATGGTAGAAAGCATTGCCAAACTCAAGAATGCTGATTTTTCCCATTGTAATGTCAAAAATGTTCAGATTTCAAGAAATAAATGGATGAACGGAACCTGACACCAGCTCAACCCCCCCCCCCAAAAAAAATCAGAAAAATAAAATAAAGCAATGTATAATTCCCATCTAACCCAAAAGCACATAACTTGAACTGCTAAAACATTGTATTGCCAGCTATAATAGGCCATTTATGCTTTACTCAAATTAGGGGCAGGAGAAGTAAGCCCATCAAGCAATAGTTGTTTATCTGACAATGAATATTGCAAAAATCTAATTCATAATTTAATTATGTTAAACTTTTTTTAAAATAACAACAATTACCCATCATCACTGCCCAGGGAAAATAAAGTCTATTTGTAATTTAATCACTGCTTGAAACCTTCCTATATATGGCCGTGATTTTCCTAATCTAAGTGTTCAATATGCATATAAAATAATTGCTGGCATAAGAAATAGCAAGTGATTGGCTGAAAACAATGGCCTTCAATAAATGAAATTCTGAATGTCATAAAAAAGTATAATATCACAAAAAATAATTAAAATATAATATAATATATAAAATAACATAATATTAAAAAATAATATAAATATTATATGAAACCATAAATAAATCCAAATTTATATAATATAAATTAATATATTAAAATTTATATAAATATGTATTTCTTTAAAAACTATATAATTATGAATATAAAAAATAATATAAACACTGCTTACATGCACTACCTTTATCTTGACCAAGTCAAATTGTACAAATAATGCAAGGCAGATAGGGAAAAGTCCTAAATGTAGGCCAAATACTGGGGTACCAAATAAATGCATGAAGTGGACTCGATCAAAGTTGAATTAAAACTGAGGATCTCTTTCGCAGATACTAAACATCCTCTTTAAGAGAGAAATTACGTTTTTAAATTGATAATTATACAATTATTGATGCAATGAAAGCAACATATTTAAAAGCATAGGAAAATAAACAATAAAACAACATGGAATTTCATTTTCTTATTTTGGAACCAGTTTGACAGATGGTCCAAGAATATCAGCAATTCAGCTAATAAAAAAATATCAATTATGCTAATTATATGTTTGTTTGCTAAGAAAATGTTAGGGGTTCAAACAAATCTTTAGAATTGTGTTTCATTAAGAAATGATAAAATAAGATAAAGAAAGTACTGGATAATGATATAACATTGTGTTTAAAGTTTAAATATTCTTCCATTTTCCCACAAACCAAACAGAATAGAGTTTTTATTTAAAGCAACAAAAATGCATCAATCTGAGAAAACCCATATCAGAAAAGTGATAATTAATTCAAAGGAATTAAATTTTTTTAGGGAAAAAAGAGAAGGAAAGCACTTTTGTGTGGAAAGAACAGAGCAGCAAAAGAAAACAAAAACATAGTCCCAACTTTAATGAACTCTTTTGAACCATCCCGACAGTTTCTTCTCTTCAGGTAACCAATATTTCTCACCAACCAATCAAAACTTCAACATAGATATAAGGAGAGAGAAAGAAAAAAAAAAAAAAGAAGGAAAGTCTCAAAATTCCAGTTCTATTTGTTTTCTTTGACTAGAATTTTCCCAGCAACCAAACAGAACTATCTAACCATGGATCACATACATGAGCAAAGAAACTAAACCAGCCAGCATTATCCAAAATGCCTAAAACACCTTTCTTTTTCTGTACGTTTTCTCATTAACAAATAATATAAAAAGCACTGCATGTAAAACAACAGTTTTAATGAAAATTTTATATCTTTATGCTTCAAATTCTGTAAAACTTTCGAATTTGTTGCAAAAAATTGCAAAGTTACATATATTAAAAAAAAAAGCAAATTATTCTTTTTGAAAACAAAACAACAAAGTTAGCACCCCAGAAACTTAAAGAGAATAATAAAGATTTGTTTTCCTCTCTATTTTCTGTCCAAATTCTATGTGAACAAATACAGCAAGTAATATTCAAAAGGGAACAACAACCAAATCCTTAAATTTTGTATGCCTTTTTCCCTTGAATTCTTAGGAACCAAACAGAGTAACATTAACTTAAACGGTCACTTCAAAAGAGAAAAAAAAAACAACGACAAAAATACTTATAGAGAGTTTGAATGAAGTTGGTTGGTTGTGTTCCATACCTTCAGTTTCAGGCAAAAGTTGAGCATTTGATCCAAACTCAATGAAGCAATTCAAAGCCAGAAAACCCAGAAAAAGAATGGAAACCATCTTAAATATGGAGAAAACAAACCCCATTTTCCTCTTCTTTTAAACTTGTCTTAAAACCAAAAGAAAAACTGTACAAACCCTTTAAAAACAACAGCAACAGGACAAGAAAATCGACGTTACAAACAAAGCAAAACTCAAATGTTTCTAAGCTCTTCCTTGAACTATGTTAATTTCCTTCGAGAAAATGAAGGTTGAGTTATTATGGAGTTTTAATATGGAGGACTTCGCTTATATTGGAAGAAAAAGCAAACGTGAGACAAAAGGGAAATGTCTGATTTTTTTTGGGAGGGGGGGCGGGGTTGAGATTTTTGTGTTTGGTTTGGGTTTTTTAATGTAAAAGAAAAGAAAAGAAAATGACAAAGACTGTGAGTTATATATATATATATATATATATAGACTGAGAAAATGAGAATGGAAGAGGAGAGGAAGAAAGCCGCCGGTTATGCCTTTCTACATCAGCGGCCGCTGTCACACGCTTTGCTTTTTATGGCGGTTGCCGGCATTAGTACTCTACCTAGCAATTTAAATTTCGGTCAGAAACACATTTTTAATTGTATCTTTTATTATAGTTGACGAAATAATAAATATTATTACTTTCCATCATAGAAAATATCAACTTTGAATAGTTACGATGAGAAAAGTGAT
>JBBYHO010000015.1:29874717-29887810 GCA_038382025.1 Adansonia gregorii | reverse complement strand
TAATCGATGCCAATTGCGAGATAAATTCCAATAGTCCATCCCTTTTCTTTATCATTGCATTGAATGATCCATGTTATATTTCTTCATTTATTGCCTTACTAACATGATTTCTTTGTGATGATTATTTGCATTCATGTCTTCCAATCATTTCATGTAAAACTAAGGGTAATATTCCACGTGGGTATCTCTCTAGTGCCTAAAGTAGAATATTCTATTTTTCAAAGTAAAATCCAGAGGTCATTTTTATTGAAAATCTATATATTCCCTATCTCTTCAGGGTGTATATAAGATTAAATCTTTTCATCAAAACTTGGATTTGTATTTCTATAAAATTAATGCATTAAAAAAAAGTTATATCAAAATAGTGATGAGTTAAGATCGAAAGAATTGAAATCGAGATAAGACATAGCTAGTACGGTGCCAATTTCGAGCGTCGTGAAGAGGTTCATACCTCATCGTGTGTAACCAACTCCTAAACCTAACAACGAATCTTTGCACTACGTAGACCATGAGATCGATGATTTGAGTTTCGTAACTCAAAACATTGGTTTCAATAGGCATCCGATCATGCCTAGCCCTAAATTATCGGTGGTGACTCCATGCATTAGCCATGTCATGATGGTCATCCCAGACCAATAAGGTGAGCGATTCATCTTATGGTCCCCTTTACAGTATCACAAGTTGAGATTTTGTACATTTATGTTCTCATCACATCGTGAAAGAAAGTTTCAGTCAAGAAGATATTTTCAAGTTAGAAAAATATTTTAAGTCATGCACATCCATAGATCCATGAGGATCCACCTTGAGCAACGTTGCGACAGCTTGGCGACTCCACTGAGGATAGTAGAGAGAGTTAGGCTAATAAGTAGCCATGTCTTGCTAGGTTCTTATTTTTTTCAATCTTCGATCATTATTTAACTGTGACCTTTTTTTTTCGTGTTGTCAACTAATCTTATTTTTGAATAATTATCAGTTTAATAAAAATGGTAATACGAAAGTAAACAAAAAGGTTTGATCATTTCCCCGTCACACACCACACACCTGCATGTGCATTAGTGTCCCGCCAAACTCCATGGCATGGTATAACCCAATCATTAAGAGGAAGTGAGCTATCTGCCTTCATGAGTAACCCTCTACATAGGCTTGGCAATAACTTCCTGGATGTAAATTACCTATGTCTCTCATGAGTAACCCTCTGCATTTGCATAGTGAAATACATTCAATGGAGTGAACCCGTTTTGCTAAACCTGCAATGGGTCTAGGATTAAGGTCCTTCGACTGTCCTTAACGGATGGAGAAGCAATTCAGATACCTATTTAGGCGTTAACTTGAACCTCATATAGTAAGCCCTATGAGCTAAACCATGTCAAACCTTACGGGAACATTGCTAGAATACTGGGAGAATAGGGTCACTCAAGGAAACATTCCTAACCTTTACTCTTAATTACCATAATTATGTAGGTGACAATGAGTATACAATTGTCGCCCGCATATACATTTTTATCATTTATCAAGGCATGGCATCGTGCTGCCTGAACGATGGCTAACTTTTGTATAAATAAGTGACGGTGAACAAAAACCATCATTCATAATGCCTCATACTATAAAACGTTATGTTGTTTGAGTCATGGCTTAACGCGCATCCGCACTAGTGGTGATAAACAAATATTACTACTTGTCGGTTATTTTTCCATCAAAATAAGATATTGTGTCACCTCATGAAGGACAGATTGTATCTTGGTATGTTGAAATACTACTTGTTTCTTCTTTCACCACCTTGGTTGAGACATGTTATGAATTTTTTGTTCTGATGTTCTTAAATTATTTATTTCCTAACACTTGTCTCCTATAAGTTCCACTAACTTATTTTCCCTTTGTTTGTGTTTTGGTGCATGCATCATTTCATCATAATCATCATGACAATCATCATTTTGGGATAATCGTTCTGGTTCGGTGTTCAGCAAGGGGCATCATTTATGGAGCAATAACATATCTCCACTATCTAGTCCTTTGAAAATGTCAAAACACGGTCAGAACGTTGCCAACGTCAAGACGAGGATATCCTAAAGCTTAACTACATCTCAAAAATGCATGAAGAGGTCAATGTCAGTTTTCATCAGAATGATTGTAAAGAATTGAAGGACATATGGGATAGTTGGAATAACAACAAGAAAAAAGCCTTCACTAAAAAGTACAGGATATAGCTCTCTTACTTCGAGTTCAGTTAGATAATGGCTTGTTACGAGCAGCGGCATAATTCTAGAATCTGGCCTACTAATGTTTCACCTTCAACCAACAAGATTTAGTCCCTACCACTGATGAGTACATAGCTTTGCTCGACTTAGAAAGGGCCAAGTCAGATCGAATTTACTGCAAAGTGCTAACACCTCCTCTATTCAAGAAGAGGTTGAGGCAAATTCTTAGAGCCACAGAAGCATAGGTTGATAGTCACGTCAAAGTAAAAGGGAACAGCGTATGCATTCCTTGAGCCAGCTTGAAAGAGGGCATGGTAAATCTTTCTGATCAAAAGAAAGCTCAAGATGTCTACGCTGTGGCAATTTATGGGCTTGTTATATTCCCGAAAACTTTAGATATGTAGAGGCGACAATCACAGATTTTTTTCTCGCCTATGTTGCAACATTAACCCTGCTTTTGCCATTATCACCGAAACCATATGCACCCTCAGCTTTTGTAAAAGAATGAAAACATAAAGGTTTATCGGGTGTGCTGCATCGCTCTAGATATAGCTTCTAGGTCATCTTTATGTTAGGAAAGGGAAAGTTAAGCCAAATTTCTTCTTCAAGATAAGTCCTCTTTCCATGGCATTAAAGGAAGAATGTCATCAAAACAAGATAGAAAAACATTGGGTCGAGGAATTAAGAAACATCAAGGAGGAAAAAAATTACATGGAGAGCCCCATAGGTGTTCCCTCAATCGATTGTGTACAGATATAGAGACTACATTTGTGTACTACTCCTGGGATTATTAGGAAATACCAATTATGCTCCTCTATTGGCATTACGGTAGTTCTAGTGCTAGTAATTCATCCTATTTTTTGAAGACTTAAGACATTGGAATTTTGAATACAGAGAGCCTAATTATAAAGCGAAAGTCCAATCAGCTTTCCAAGCTTGGAAGAAGATCCATTGTATGGAAAGCTACTAGAGAGGAAGCCCTACCATGCCTGGATACGAAGAATAGAGATTCCACTGTATCTATGATCCATTACCACCACCTAACTTTGGGATACTACAAATCCAAATAGAAGAACCGCCTTCTGAGATTGAGTTACTTATGACAGAGTTCGAGTGAGAAAAGGCATCCTTTGCTATAGAAATCTTTTGACTTAAGAAAAAAAAGGCCAGCTAGAGATGAATATCTATCTTTGGAGTGGTGAAATTGATCGAGTCATTAAAGAAAAGGATCGCTTCAAAGATGACCTCGAGAGCCTAACCAAGGATTATATGACAATCTAAAAAGCTAACAAATCCCAACGTATTGGCAAGATATTAGTCGAATGGCAAGCAAAAGTTGCCACTCTCAATCGCGAGCTGAATCAACAAAAGAGAACCAGTCAAGAAAAGTTTATAAAGGCATGTGCTCTTGCTTCCACCTACCAATGAAGGAATCAAAGACTCGAGGACCAAATATGAGATGCGAGAGCCACCAGGGTTGCAAATAAAGCCCTCATTCACAAAATCTAGGAGTTAGAGCAGTCTCTTTAGGATCATCAAGGTCATATCAATGAGCTAACAAGGGCTTTCGAGCAATGCAAACTAGATTGGCAAACGACAATCGACCAAGCATATCTAAACTACCAAGAACAACATCAGCACCTTATTGAATAGTTCAGGTAGTCAACGAGGGACGGATGACATGATTGAAGTAGCTCAGTCCAAAAGGCAAGACATCATACTTGTTGGAGATTATGAGCAATGACTTTTGGGTTTTCTTGATCATGTGATTACACAATGTAATCACGTTGATACTTTCAAATGCAATCATGTCGTAAAAGAAAAAACTTCTTTGTGACTCTATGAGTGTTGTTATTCACCAAGCTCTTCCAAGAATCAATTGTCTCCATTGCATATGCCCATTTTATTTCACCAATTTTCATTGCACTTGCATTAATCATTCATTATCTTAACTCGTTATTGCATCATAAATGCTGATTAATAAATATGTTTTAAAAAGTCTAATAAGAGAATTGGGCCATAAAAGTGCAAGGGATTCCAAGATTAATCAGGAACTTGGAACCTTACATCACACACCACTGCAAACACACGATGCTGTAAGCAAAACATAGAGAGTGATCATGAAGCTCGTATTGAGCAACTTGAGCTAATGGTTAAGGAATCACAAGACCAGATGCTTCTTCAGCAATACAAAATGCAAAATCAAATCACAAAACTTATGGAACTAATAACAGCCTCTATGAAAGAAAAAGGGCAAGCCAGCACTACTGAAAACAAGGAATAATCCTTTTAACATTGAAAGTCCACCTACCAATAATCCAGAACCTACCCATGGGTACACTAGAAAAGAACAATGGCCCTACCTACTGCTCAAGCTCTGCCAGTTATCTACCTAAATCTTGTTACGGCAAGTCAATTCATTCCTGGTACTCAAGGGATGAACGTAGGAGTCTCATCGGTTGATCTGATAACCTTTGACCATAAAAAACCAAAGAAAACGAAAGGTCAAAAGTCCACCATGACTATAGAAGAAGTGAACAAATTCCAGCTACTGGAGAAATACCTTCAAGCTATCGAAGGGAGTGACAAGTTTGGAGCTCTTGATACACAATTGCTATCTTTGGTGTCCTAACTTGTTATTCCCCTAAGTTCAAAGTCTTAGAGTTTGAAAAGTTTAACGAAACCACCAACTCTTTCGTCCATGTCTGAATGTACCTATGAAAGATGGTCGGGTATTAGAATGATGAAAAGCTCCTCATCCATTACTTCCAACATAGCCTCACTAGGGTAGTAGCTCGGTGGTATATCAACCTAAAGAATGTCAAAATCCAATCATGGGTAAACTTGGCTAAGGCCTTTCTAAATCAATATTAACACGTCTCAGATTGGACGCCAGATCAACTTTCCCTGATGAATTTTGATAAAAGATCTACTGAAAGTTTCAAACAATAGGCCCAAAGGTGGAGAGAAGAAGCAGCCTTAGTCCAGCTTCCCCTTATAGAAAAAAGATGACAGTCACTTTCATTCACACCTTATGTGATTCTTATTATGAGAAGCTCGTAGTGAATGCCACCAAGAAATTCGTAGACCTAGTCCTCTTTGGAGAAATGATTGACGCAGCCATTAAGAGTGGTAGAATGTCAGTCGGGGAAACATCTGGCTCAAGCAAGAAGCCTATTGCCAATAAAAAGAAGGAAAGAGAGGCCAATGTCGGAAGTTATGCTAGCTCATCTTAACCAAAATGGCATTAAATACCTAACCCTCACTACCCGAGCATGCTATATTTTTGCCTTGTTACCATACCTCTTTAGCCAAATAATGCCATAACCTACAACTCATCCTTTGCAATCCCATCCAAACGATCACAACGCTACCCTTCACAAGTTCACCAAAGTACCAATTGAGTAACCAATAATGCACCTAGTAATCGAGGTGCAAATCAATGAAGATAACATTTTGATCCCATCCCTATGACCTATAAGAAGCTCTACTAGATCTTGCTCTAAAATCATTTAGTGGCCTCAATCTATATCCCAAAAAAAAAGCCACCATACCTACAATGGTACAACCCTAAAGACCATTGTGAATACCATGTTGGGGTAGCAAGGCGTGACATTGAGAACTACATATATTTCAAACGAAATGTGCAAAATCTAATTAACTCAAAAGTCTTGCAGTTTGGGATGAGCTAGAGACCAAATGTTGCCGCCAATCCTTAACCAAACCATACTAAGCCAGCTGCAAACATGATCGACATTAAGAACAAATATAAAGTAAAGGCAAGCATAGAGGATGTCAAGATGCCAATGTTTTTGGTCTGGCAAACATTGATTCAAGTCAGGTTGCTCAACACAACAAAAAAATTAGAAGATAATCCTGACAACTTCTATGACTTCCACATAGCTGTAGGTTATACCTTACAAATATGCAAGGAGTTTAGGTCCATGGTTCAAAGAATAATGAATGAAGGCTCAATAGAATTCTATCATGAGATCACACCTGCTGCTGAATCTATTAATATGATAGGAGATAAAACTAGGGAGCCACCTTATGGGAGAAATTGACATCTCATTCTTTATGGTAGGTCAAGTCCCAAGGTTAATTTTTCGACACCTACATCGAAGTTAGTTGTGGACATACGTAAACCATTCCCGTATAAGAGCAACAAAGCTGTCCCATGGAAATACGAGAATCAGGTAGTGATGATTGAAAAACTAACTCCCTCAACTGTTGTAATGGAACTATCAAAAGTTAGTCACCTAACCCATAGCCACAGGTGTTATGCTCCTCTAACTCAAGAAAAATAGAAGGTTGATGCATCTCTAAGCACCAGTACCACTCAGGCCTAAGTAAAGAATTTTACGCCCGAGAAAGTTAAGGAAGCAGTAAGTGAAAGAGAAGCCACGGAGTTTCTCAAAGCCACTAAGCACAGTGAATAATGCATTATAAACTAGTTAAGCAAACAACCCACAAAGATTTTTATGCTATCTCTGCTTTTTAATTCAGAGGTTCACCAAAATACATTACTGAAGGTACTAACTGAAGCATGTCTGCCCTCAAATGTCCCCATGGACAAGTTGGATCAGCTAGTGAACAACATCATGGTCGATAATTATATCTACTTCACTGATGATGAGATCCCACCCGAAGGTAGGGGCAGTTATAAAGCTCTACATATTGTTACCCATTACAAAGGACGTATTTTGCCAAAGTACTCATAGACAATAGGTTAGCCCTTAATGTTATCCTTATGACTACATTAAGCAAACTCCCTGTCGATCAGTCCAACATCAAGAATAGCCACACCATAGTCTGATCTTTTGATGGCACATGTCGTGGAGTAATTGGAAATATCACAATCCAGTTTTAGATAAGCCTATGGACATATGAAGTTGACTTCCAAGTTATGGATATTAATCCTTCTTACAATTGTCTATTAAGAAGGCCATGGATACACTCCGCTGGAGCCATCCCATCCTCTCTCCATTAGAAGCTCAAATTTATGATAGATGAAAAAGTATTCACCATTAGAGCTGAAGAAGAAATGATCGCCACTGCTTTCACTGAGGATATCTACATAGAGCCTAGTGAATATGCACTACAGTCACCTTTCCAATCTTTCAAGTTCATTAATGCAACATTTATGGAAGAAGGATTCTAATAGTTGAACCCCACTTGCCAAAGAGTACCCACTCAGGTTTAAAAATGACCATTGGTGAAGGTTCCCGTGCTAGAAAAGGCTTGGCAAGAATCTGCAAAGGATGGCCTGAGCTCTACTAGTCACCATTCAAGCCAACGAAAGAAGCTTAAGATTCAAGGCCAATGTGCACTCCAGAAAGTAGCAAAAAAAAAGGATCTGCAACCAGGAGATGGCACGATCATTGGGTCGAGAAGAGGAATCGAAGCTAACAATGTTCTTATCTCTCTATGAGATATTTTGTTTAGGAGGACGAATTGATCCAAGCTAACCTAAAGAGGCAAAGGTTAAAGATGTCTTAATCATCCTAAACAGAGCACTTAACAACCTCTATCTCTAAGATACCAAGCCATAAAATTTGTGTCCTTTCACTAAGACATGATTTTGATGACAAGGTCATGACAAAAGCCCCCTACACTTTTCCTATCCCTTTCATGCAATGTCAAGAAATAAAAACCTACTTGTCCTCACCCAAGGGTAGATAGGTGTTGTATGTAAGGGGCATTTTTTATCAAACATTATTAACGAAATGACTTTTGCATATATCATTCGATATTGTGTATCATTTTTCAACATTTTTATCTCCATTACTCTTTTGCCTTCATTTTTATCCAAATCCCTTAGTTGTGTGTACCTTTTGCAATATTTATTTCTTTGCCCTTTTAGGTGTCTTGATGACAGTGACATGGATGTGTCTGATGGGTCTTTAAAGCTTGATTTTGAACAGTCAATTTGCATTAGTGAAGTCAATCCTGAAGAAGATTTTGAAAAAAGTTTCATACCACCAGACCTCTTACAATTAATTGAGCAAAAGGAGAAGCAGATCATGCCGTATAAAGACCCAACAGAAGTAATAATCTAGGTACTTAGGAGGACCAAAAGGAGGTTAAAATCAAAACCTTAATAAAGTTAACAACTAGGACCAAGCTGATAAACCTATTCCAGGAATATCAAAGGGTATTCACTTGGTCATATCAAGACATGCCAGGACTAGACACTGAGATAGTGGTCCATAAGCTTCCCATCAAGCCTAGATGCAAACCAATCTGGTAAAAGTTAAGGAGGATGAAGGCAAAAATGCTCTTCAAAATTAAAGAAGAAGTCAAGACGTATTTGATGCAGGGTTTATTATAGTAGCCAAATATCCAGAATAGGTTTTTGATATAGTCTCAGTCTTAAAGAAATATGGTAAAGTACAAATGTATGTTGACTATCAAGATTTGAATCAAGCTAGTCCGAAGGATAACTTCCCACTACCCCATATCAACACTTTGGTAGACAACATAGCTAAGAATTCTCTATTCTCCTTCATGGATGGATTCTCAAGCTACAACCAGATCAAGATGGTGCCTGAAGACATGGAGAAAATGACTTTTGTAACCATGTGGGGGACATTTTGCTATAATGTCATGCCCTTTAGGCTTAAAAATGCTGGGGCAACCTATCAATGGGCCATGGTAGCCCTATTCCATGACATGATGCATAAAGAAATTGAGGTTACGTTGATGACATGATTACCAACTCAACAAAAGAGGATGAGCATGTCACAGACCTTCAGAAACTTTTTGAATAGCTACTACAATTTCAACTCAAATTGAATCTTGCCAAGTGTACCTTCGAAGTCACTTCGAGTAAAATTTTAGGATTTATAGTTAGTGAAAAAAGGATTGAAGTTGACCCAAACAAAGTCAAAGCCATTCAAGATATGTCACTATCTCAAACCCAAAAGAAAATGAGAAGGTTTTGGGGAGACTGAACTACATTGCTAGATTTATATCCCAACTCATTGGCAACCTCATCTTTCTGTTTTTTAGCAAACAAAATCTGGGAGAGTGGAATGAGGCTTGTCAATAAGCCTTTAATAAAGTCAAACATTATCTATCAAGCTCGCCAGTGTTAGTACTGCTTGTGCCTAGTTGACTTTCAATCCTTTACTTGGCAATCTTTGACTAATTTATGGGTTGTGTATTAGGGCAACATGATGAGTTAGGAAGGAAGGAACAAGCAATCTACTACCTAAGCAAAAAGCTCATGGAATATGAGTGCAATTACTTTCTAGTCGAGAAGTTATGTTGTGCTTTAGTGTAGACAGCCAGGAGACTCAAGCAGTACATGCTGTATCACACCATATGGTTGATTACAAAGTTTGATGCGATAAAGTATCTATGCGAAGGCCCTGCACTATCAGGAAGGCTAGCTAGATGGCAAGTCTTACTTTCAAAATATGACATTGCCTATGTCAGTCAAAAAGCCATCAAGGGCAGTGCGATAGCTAACTTTTTAGCAAGTTGAATGGCAGATGACTATGAACTTTAAATTTTTACTTCCCAAATAAAGATCTAATGTTCATTTTTTGAAGACAAAGATGTCTCCAACCAAGATCTATCCTAAAAAATGTATTTTGATGTAGCATCAAATGCTCTAGGACATAGAATTGAGGCAATATTGATGTCACCCGACGGGAGTCATTATCTATTTATAGTAAGGCTAAATTTTGATTGCACAAATGATATCACAGAATATGAAGCTTGTGTAATAGGGCTTCAAGCAGCCATTGAAAGGAATGTTAAGATATTACAGGTGTTTAATGATTCGCCTTAGCCAACTACCAATTGAAAGGGGAATGGCAAACTCATGATGCCAAGCTGATGTCGTATGAGAAGCTGATACTAGAAACTCAAGAAAGAATTTGATGATATTAGTTTTTGCATTTACCTCGAGAAGAGAACCAAATAGCTGATGCTTTAGCTACCTTGTCATCCATGTTTAAAGTAAAGCAAGAGTCAGACGTTGCTCCCATCTGGATGAGCATCTACATAACTCTAGTTCATTACCACAGTGTCAAAAAAAAGAAGGATTACCTGCCATGGTACTATGACATCCTTCATTACATCAAGGATCAGCAATATCCTAAACATACAACCAAGACTAATAAAAGGACTATCAAAAGGATGGCTATGGGATTTGTTCTCAATGGAAAAATCTTATACAAAAAGAGTCATGATTAACTATTGCTCAGATGTGTTGACACTCTTGAAGCCAAAAAGATCCTAGAAGAAGTTCATGAAGGGATTTGTGCCACACATGCTAATGGACTTGGATGGCCAAGCAAATCATGAGAGCGGGTTATTACTGGTTGTACCTCGAGAGAGACTACATCAATTATGCCCAAAAAATGCCATAAGTGTTAAATCTATACAGACAAGATTAATGTCCCTACAGTGCCAATTCACATCATGATGGCCCTATGATCAAGCCAATCACCCCTAAAGCTTTCAGTGGGCATTATTTTATCTTGGTAGTGATTGAGTATTTCACCAAATGGTGGAGGCTGCCTCGTACGCTAATGTCACTAGATCGACTGTCTGTATGTTTGTCAAGCAGGACATCATTTGTAGATATGGCAATCAACTTAAACAACCAAATCATCACAGACTATGCAAGCAACTTAAATAATAAAATGATGCAAATAGTCTGCTCATAGTTCGAGATCCAGTACCATAATTCTGTCCCTTATCGCCCAAAGATGAATAGGGCAGTCAAGGTAGCCAATAAAAACATTAAAAGAATAGTTAAAAAAATAGCCAAGACTTGCAAAGACTGGCATGGGAAGCTATTCTTTGCACTTCATGCCTATTAAACCTCAATTCGAACTTCGATGGGTGCTACCCTTTTTTCTCCTGTCTATGGGATGGAAGTTGTATTGCCTATCGAAGTCGATATCCCTTCTCTTAGAATCTTGATGGAAACCAAACTTGAAGAAGCTGAATGGGTTAAGAGCAGATACAACCAGCTTAACTTCATTAAGGAAAAATGCATGTAAGCCATTTGCCATGGTCAAATGTATCAAAGATGCATGACTCGAGCCCATGACAAAAAGATACGCCCTTGACAATTTCACCTAAGTAAATTAGTATTGAAGAAGATCCTCACAATTCATAAAGATGCACGAGGCAAGTGGACCCCTAATTGGGAAGGGCTATATATCGTGAAGTATACCTTCTCTGAAAGGGACCTAATCTTATTAGAAATGGACGGTAATGCCTTGCCCAACCCAGTCAACTCAGATTTCGTCAAAAAATATTACACGTGATGGCAAAAACCTGAAAATGCATCCTTCAAAAAAAAAGAGAAAATTAAAAAAGCAAAAACAAAAAAAATAAAAAAGATAAAAAAATAAAAAAACAAAAAGGGGTTTAGATGAAAATCCAAAAAAGGCATATGGGCAACTGACCCAACTACAGCTGAAAGCCCATAAGGGCAACTTGAGAAGATCAATTT
Organism: Adansonia gregorii; assembly: GCA_038382025.1. NCBI lineage: Eukaryota > Viridiplantae > Streptophyta > Magnoliopsida > Malvales > Malvaceae > Adansonia > Adansonia gregorii. The sequence continues at coordinate 29,876,137 of JBBYHO010000015.1, read as the reverse complement.
CGACGGGGCATAGACTGAGATCACTTACAGAACAAAATGAAGCAATCTTAAGGATCTTTCAAAGATCAGCTCATACTAGTCACATTTATTTTTTGAAAAAGAACCTAAAAAGCACTTAAGGAACATCCATGTCATGATTGTCGAAGGCATCTTTCGCCCAAAAGATCATACTTCTTGCCACTGAATCACTTGTTTGTCAAATAGTGTACCAAGTTGTATCTCTTTGTTGTCAAGAATAAATATTGCCTTGTTCTTTGAACCCTTGTACAATTCACATTGCACTTGTCATTTAGTTGATAATGTTTGATCATCGACTTAAATATGCATAAGGACATCTTGACATTACATCAAAAGGAAAAGAAAAGCACAGGGAACTCTGCTCATGCCCTGATCGTTAAAGATCATCTATTTTTCGCATCCAAACACTCGCTTGGCATGACCATACACCAAACCATTTTTGGCTTTCACAAGCCACATCTTAAGAAAAAACCATTTTAAGCTAACCAAAAATTAACCCATGTGTTCTATTAGAATCCTGTCGAAACTAGAGACATCAACATAATCAATCAAACCGTTTCCAAATTGTTGACAATGCCTTCCAATTGTCAAGAAAATGATTGAGCCTCTCAAATCAGGAAATGCAATAATCTAAATTTTTAAGAGTAGATTTTTGGTCATATCCCTAATGGAGCTGGGACAACCTACAATCTCTAGCAAGATTAGGAAAATTATGTCTATAGTCGCATCAAAGATAAATCGCTAGAACTAAGGCTATCTTCCATATTAGACTTCACGCCATGCAATCATGATAGCATTCCGCATCATGCATTCACATTACCATCATACATCATCATTTTTGCAATATCAATCCAAGCTAGGTTTACTAAACCTCCAAGGAATTCCTGGTAAGTACTTTAAGCTCTATAAACTAAATGTTATTCAGGTAAGGTTCTTTTCTCCTCATCCCTCATGTCAAAACCTTTTTTATCAAGAAACTACTATTAAAAGGCTAGTGTCAAGAAATTGTTGTGCAAAAACTATCGTAAAAAAACTTTTTTCGAGAACATTCATCAAAAGCTTTGTTAAGCTTTTTGTCAAGAACTAGTGCCAAAACCTTTTCATCGAGAAATTTGTCATGAACTTTGTTACGAAAAACTTGTATTGGAAGTTTTATCAAAAAAAATATTGTCAGCACCTTTTCAAAGCCCACAAGTCAGTGGCACCCTTTTCAAAGCCCATCAGTCAGTGGCATCTTTTTTAAAGGCCATAAGTCAGTGGCACCTGTAAAACCCACAAGTCAGTGGCACCCTTTTAAAGGCCACAAGTTAGTGGCATCTTTTCAAAGCTCACAAGTCAGTGTCATCTTTTTAAAGCCCATAAGTTAGTGGCACCCTTTAAAGCCCACAAGTCAGTGGCACCT
>JBBYHO010000015.1:29862200-29874617 GCA_038382025.1 Adansonia gregorii | reverse complement strand
AAGTCAGTGGCACCTTTTACAAAAACCCACAAGTTAGTGGCAAACTTTTAAAGGCCACAAGTCAGTGGCATTTTTTCAAAGCCCACAAGTTAGTGGCGTCATTTTCGAAGCCCACACAAGCTGATGGCACCCAAGTCTAAGTCAAAGCCTACGCAAGTTGACGACACCTGAGTCAAAGCCCACATAAGTTGGTGGCACCTAGTCTTAGTCAAAGCCCATATGAACTTATGGCACCTAAGTCTAAGTCAAAGCTTGCACAAGCTAGCAGCACTAGAATCAAAGCCTACACGAGCTAGTGGCACCAAAGTCTAAATCAAAGCCTGCACAAGTTGACGACACCTAAGTCAAAGCCCACACAAGCTGATGGTACCAAGTCCAAGTCAAACCCCACATGAGCTGGTGGCATCCAAGTCTAAGTCAAAGCCCGCACAAGCTGGTGGCATTAGAATCAAAGCCCACATTAGCTGGTGGCACCCAAGTTTAACTCAAAGCTGCACAAGCTAGCGGCACCTATATCAAAAATCCATGTTACTTTCACCTGCCTAAAGGGTCAAACCTTAGAAAACCTAACACCCTAGTAGTGCTACTAATACACTACACTTATCACAGCGAAGTTAATTACAATTTATTTTTTTTAAGTTTTCTAGGGAACATCGTTCCACCTCGAATAAAATAGTGTCTATTTGTCTTTGCCCTATTCTTAATTCTCATCAACAGTCAAAGAGGGGCAGTTGTAGACACCTTGTTTTGTTTGGGCTAATTTTTTTAGTAAACGCACTAATTTTTCACGATCCGGGCATTTTTGGCTCATCCATCATTGATAAAACTTAATTTTAACTTATTTTCTTGCATAAAAAAATAAAAACCCATATTAAATTACGAATTTGGATTTTTGAATTAATGAAAACATTTTTTAAAAGTCTAAATTAGATAAAAAAAAAAAGGTCAATGTCACATGATCACCCTTGTCCTTCCTAGTTTGTTAACCAACATCACCATTAGCCACTTTATTTGCTGGAACATCATTTTAGTATCTAAACCAGCCACCATATGTCTATCACATTGGCAACAAGTTGCTCTCTACAACCACTCTATAGCCACCAAGCTAACACCACTTTATCATCTTGAGAAATGACCAAAAACACCTTTAAATTGGCTCTAAAATGCTAGTATAAGTAGACCATTATATCTCAACTAAAGAATGTCAGATTCTAGCTTATTTTTAGCTTCTAAAACACATTCCTACACCAAGAAAACCAAAATCTTGTAGCTCTTCACTCATCACCTAAAGATAGCCCTAAAACACTTATTCCCAACCATTACACATTTTAAAAATCCCCTTCATCCATACCAAAACCAAAGCCTTATCATTTCTCTCTTTTTTTTGCTTATTAATAGCAAGGAAAAAAAGGGAAATTCAAGCCATCTCTACTATAATTATTTGGCTAAAAAGTAAAGTTTTGTTGGTAGACTTCTTACTTTATCACTTTTATTTTATGTTTTTTAGCATCTTTATCATTTTAGTGAGCTTTCCACATTGCCAATACCCTCTTAGAATTATCATGCATTATTGTGGCTTTTGGTTGTGGTAGTTTAAGATTTGGATGCCTTACTGCCCCTTTGATGTGCAAAATGCCTCATTTCATCCTCATTAGTTTGATATCTCTTACTAATGCATTTTATGCCTTATCCATGCATCTTGTTATCCTTAGTCCATGTATGAATCATTATCCTAGCACATTTCAAGCACATTTATACATTAGCTTGCATGAATCATTGTCATTTTTAGCATTCATAATATTTTCTTATCAAAATGCATAACACATTATTTGTCTAGACCATTGGTGAAGTTACCATCCCCATTCATGTTATGTGCCATCTCCATGTATGTTTGTTGTCTTCCCCTTATCAAAATGCATGTTTAATGGCTATCAAAAATTGATTTTCAAAACCCCCCAAGCCAAGCATGATCACCTCAACCAATGAAAACAAGCATGAACTTAGCATTTTCCTTGAAGTTAGCATAAAAAAATCATTGGGAAAATTAAGTTTTCTAGATCTGGAATCTCAATTAAAGGAGCTCAAATCTTTTGATTTTCCAACAAAAATGCCCTTGCACTCATTCTCAAAAAGTTTGTGCCGTGTTTTATAGTCAAAACCTGGAGTGGTGTGATCAACAGGCTGTTTCATCATCCAAACTACTCTAGGCTATTCAAATGAGTTTGTGATGCTCATGCCACTTTTTCCCCTCAGTCATGGATGTTTGAATGTCAATGACTCAAATTTGGACCCGTAAACATAAAGAAAATAAGAAATATCCCCTACTTTGCTTTATACCCTGCTAGCAATATAACTATTGCAAATTGAAAAATCACTTTAAAATCCTAAATGATTTTTCATGGTTTCCTAATAATTTTTTCTCTCAAAATGTGTCAAATTATCTTTAAAATGATGTCTTATTCACCCTTGGATAATTTCGGATGGGAGAGTTATGATTTTTCAAATCTAAACTATCCAGAACCTCTAGAATCTAAACATGTATTCTAGTTGGGCCACTTAGACCCACTATATGATTTTTCCAAATTTTTCAAACATTTTTCCTAAAAGATTCATGAAATTCCCTTTTCAGAAAGGTATTACTTGCACTTTTTTAGACCAAATGAGTCTAGGGTAATTTTTTAAATTTTGAGACACCTTATCCCTCATATGCTCTACTAGCAGTGTGATCAATCTGAACTCGAAAATTAATTTCCCTAGAAAATGACATTTTCAGATATTGGGATCACTTTTAGATTGAACCTCGTCGAGTTCCTTTTTAACGGTGTCTTGTCAACCCTCTAAAGCCTTCAAGCCAATTTTGAATAAATTCGGGAAGCGGGATAGTATGATGATGTCCCTTGTTTTCGGTTAAGGTCAAAATTAAGTTATTTTCCCGAGCTTCATCTCAAGATGTTTGAATGTCACCATAGCACCTCAAGCAGCTTTAAGAACATGCTTTAACCTCTTACAAGCTTGTATCAAGGCACAAACATGCTTTACATCTTTGCCATCCTTGTTTAAAATAATTTCTTTTGCCAAAAGTCATTAAAATGCTTACTCGTTTTCCAAATCTCAAAATTTTGTCAATTTAAGTTTTACAACTTGGCTTCGCTAAAGAGTGTCAGACATGTCACTTTTGGGGATACTTCAACTCTAACCTTCCGAGGGGATACTCTAACCCTGCTTTTTAAAATTGTCAAGATTAAAAAATCTTCCTTTGTCAAAATAATTTGTCATCCATAGGGATATCCAACCCCGACCTTCTAAAGGGATACGCCAACCCTGTTTTCCAAAATTATCGAGATTGAAAAATTTTCCTTCGTAAAAAATATTTATCATCTATGGGGATACTCCAGCCTCATCTTTTTAAAGGGATACTCTAACCCTGTCTTTCAACTACAATTAATCTTTTTCCTTGCTAGACTTCCACAAATATGTCAAACAAATCTCGTTTAATCAAGAAACCCATATGCATCTCAAAAATTATTGATTTGATTATTCCAAAATAATCGATGCCAATTGCGAGATAAATTCCAATAGTCCATCCCTTTTCTTTATCATTGCATTGAATGATCCATGTTATGTTACTTTATTTATTACCTTACTAACATGATTTCTTTGTGATGATTATTTGTATTCGTGTCTTCCAATCAATTTAAGTAAAACTAAAGATAATATTCCACCTGAGTATATTTTCAGTGCCTAAAGTGAAATATTTCATTTTTCAAAGTAAAATCGAAAGGTTATTTTTATAGAAAATCTCTATATTCCCCATCTCTTCGGGGCATATATGAGATTAAATCTTTTCATCAAAACCTAGATTTGTATTTCTATAAAATTCTTGCATTAAAAAGGGGTTATATCAAAATAGTGACGAGTTTAATATCAAAAAAATCAAAACTGAAATAAGACATAGCGAGTAAAGTATAAATTTTAGGCATCGCGAAGAGGTTCGTACCTTATCATGCGTAACCAACTCCCCAACCCAACGAAGAATCTTTATATTATGTAGACCATGGGATAAATGGTTTGAGTTTCGTAACTCAAAACATTGGTTTCAATAGGCATCCAATCATGTCTAGCCTTGAATGTTCTATGGTGACTTCATGCTTTGGCCATGTCATGATGGTCATCTAAGACCAACAAGATGAGCGATTCATCTTATGGTCCCCTTCACTGTATCACAAGTCAAGAATCCATACATTCTCATTTTCATCACATCATGAAAAAAAAGTCTCGATCAAGAATACATTTGTAAGTCAAGAAAATATTTTGAGTCGTACGCACCCTTAGATCTATAAGGATCCATCCTGAGGTACATTACGATAGGTTCCTATTCTGATCTCTTTTTACCTTTTTCATCATTCCCTAAGTTGATAATCTTAGTGGGCTCTTCATGGGGTATTATGTGTTCATCTTCTTGTTGAATTATTTTTAACATATTATGAGGCAAGATATGATCATCGACATCTTCTTCAAGATCAACCTCATTCGAAGTCTATTTAGAATGAACATCTTATTCCTAATCAGATTTATCTGTATCTCTGTAAAGGAAAAAGCAAGGAAGAAACGAACAAAAGAATATGGGATATGAATGAGATATGGATGCAAAAAAAGGAAAAGAGATGTTGAGATAAGAAATCATAAAAGAAATTGATGTAAGAAAAAAAAAGAACCAAGAAAGATTACATAAGGAAAGATTACGTGCATTTCATTTTTACTGATGATAAATTAACATTATAAGTTTTTACAAAAAGATTTATAGATGACAAAGTTCATTTCTTAGTTATTATTACTTTGTGATTGGCCTAGACACTATGCTTCTCTGCACATATCCAATTCCTTAAAACATATCTCGGGGGCAAGGGCGAAGCCCACGATCTTTAGTGAACTCTTTATCATCTCTTCCAATGGCAGCCATATGATGCTCTTTGAAGGCTTCATTAATCACCAGAACAACATTCCTAGTTTTTGTATCTTTATTTACCGGATTAACTTCTCCATAGCAGAAAATTTCCTCTAACGAGGGGTAGAGAGTTGATTTCTAGTCTGACTGTTGGCCACCACCTAGTGATGGCCACTTTTTTTTCATTTTTTTTTTTTGAACTTGTTCTTCTAAACTCTTTCCAGCTTGAAGCTTAATCCATATTTGTCTTTCTTACCATTAACATAATGGCCTAGCTGATTTCTTGTAAATGTCTCCTAAGTCCTTTTTCAACTAAAGCACATTTCCCTACTATAAACTTAAGGCCCATGGTCTGCTTTTTAATAGCCTCAGTTTAGGGATTATTGACTTTTCTAATATAAAAGTCACGTTGACAATCTTAAAAACTCTAAAAAAGCATCCATCAGTTTCAAGATTTATGTCAATGTAAGGAACCTCTATAGACGACATAGCAACTATGTCTTCTTCCCAAAATAGACTCACCAACTTTTTATCTATTATAAACTTGACTTTTTGATGCAAAGATAATGGAACATCCCTAAAGAGGTGAATCCATGGTCACCCTAACAAACAATTGTATGCTGGAGTAATATCCATAAGGTGGAACTCGATTTCAAATGGGTAAGGACCAATTTCTAGAGTAACTAAAATAGTTCCTTTGATGTCCCTCTTTGTTCCATCAAAAGCCCTAACAATTGCATGGCTTTGTTTGATTTGGCTAACATCTATAAGCAAATAGGATAGTGTACTCTATGGCATGGCATTTAGAGCAGAGCCATTATCGATAATTATCGATAAGGACCTTAAGTAGTATAGTCTCTTTGCATCGAGTCATGATGTGGTGGGCTTTTGTTAAAGTATTACCTCCGACTAGAATTTCATCCTCATTAAATGAGATGAAGTTGTCAGTGACAATATTATTTACTAGGCAGTCAAGTTTGTTGATAGAAATGTCTTGAGGGACGTAGGCCTAGTTTAGTACTTCAGCAAAGCATTCTAGTGAAGTTCAAAACTGAGCAACAGAGTTAGCAAGGAAATCTTTGCTGGTTGTTACTTTAATTGCTCCACGATACTATATTCACAGTGCTTGACATACTTTAGGAATTCAGTTGCCTCTTTTTTCTTTACTGGTTCTTGTTTTTCCTCTAAGACACCTTCGATAACCATTACCTTTCTCTATGTTTATGCCTTTTGATTTCACCTTTGTATCAGTTCATTGGTTTCCTCATCATATATATACCCGCTTCTTGTAACATGGCTGACTCCTGTGATATCAACAAAACCAAGTGGGCAGTAATAGCTTTTGGAGTGGTAACCCTACCATCACACTTTCACAGCACCTATTTACTATCTTCATAAGGGAACAGTGTCAATGCCCTAATAATCAGTTCAGGGGTAATATCCGCCATTGAAGGCATGGTCTAGTTGCAATGAATGATGAGAGAGTAGCCAATACTATGAGGATTATGATGATCTTTCCCCTACCATATTGATTGATTTTTTTCATTTTCGCTTCAATTTGTTCTAAAAACTCGATTGCACCATTATTTATCATCCTTTGAATCAATGCTTGAAAATCTGGGCAACTATGTAAGGTATGCCCCAAAGTCAGGTGACACTTATAGAAATTGACAGCATCATCAAATTATCCTTTAACACTTTTTCAATTCGAGCTAAGGATTTCGACTTTGGTTAGAACCATCCATACTTTCTCCAAGGGTGTTTTAACCTCTTCCACACTCAACTTCCTTCATTGCCTATTTTCAATACTGATGATGTTAACTCTGGGCTCAAGATGATTTGGCAAAGGGTTTGCTACCATATTGGGAGCCAACGCATTATTAAACTTAAAAATGCCTTTATTAAGAAGGCTTTAAACTTTAGGCTTAAAAGGTTAGCAGTTTTCAATCGAGTGATCAGTAGTGCATGGTATTCATAGTGTAGGTTCAGGTCATACCAGCTAGATGATTGCCTTCATACGGTTTGGCAAAAATTGGCGTTACTAGCCTTGCTTTTGAAAGTTTGTCAAACATTTCCTTATATGATAAGGAAGAGGGTTAAAATGGGGTTTAGTTTAATTGGTTCTTTGAGGTTGTGTATTGGTGTTGGGTCTTGGCTGGCCTTGGGGAAGCGAGTTTAGAATAGTAGCTTGGATGGTTATCGAAATGGGTGCTCGAGGTGTGTTATATGGATAAGTGTTTTAGGGCATTTATCTTGGATTTTGATAATAAAGGTAAGGTACAAGGCGATATGGCTAGCTTACATAATCGAATGATAGTGTTTCATCCTTTTTCTTTACTGGTCTTGGCTTCTTTGCACTGAATACTCTCCTGATGTAAGCTTCCTGACCTTAATGGTTAATTTGATCATTTTTCTAAACACTACAAGATTGAAGAAATTCTTTGCCGCGTTCCCTACCAGCTTATCATAATAGGATGGATGCAAAGTATCAATAAATAACATTATTGTTTCCTTCTTCAACAAGGGTGATGCTTGAGAGATTAAGTCCCTCCATCGTTGGGCATATTCTTTGAAGGATTCGGTTGACTTTTTCTCTAAATTTTGAAGGGTCAAATGATTTGGAGCCCACTTTGGCATATACTTGTATCGCTAGAGAAAAGCACCTGCCAAGTCAGCCCAGCATTTAATTTGGGTACAATTCAAATTATTGTACCATCTTAACGTTGATCCTAATAGGCCTTCCTAAAAATAGTGGATCAAGAGTTTATCATCTTGTGAGTAGCGCATCATTTTTTTAGCGAACATTTTGATGTGTGCCTTCTGGGATGTAGTGCCTTTATACTTCTCAAACTTTAGCATCCTAAATTTCGATGGGAGAACAAGATTTGGGACTAAGCTGAGGTCTTCAACATCCATACTGCTATATAATTTAACCCTATCTATGGCTTTTAACCTTCTTTTAAGGAGTAGTAGTTTTGCCTGTTCTTTTCTTTTTTCAACCTTAACTGATTCTTTGGCCTTTTGCTTAATCTTTTCTTTTTCATTGATGCCTAGTCCCATATATTCCTCTTGGACAAGAATATCTCATGTAGTCATTTCTTAAGGTATGGCCTCAGGGTTTATGATGATGACTGGTGGAGGACTAGCTGCCGGGGGCTTATGTTACATACTTTGGGCATTGCTAGTGGTGGGTTGGTGCCTAATTCTTCAACTCATGCCCCATGGATCCTTCAATGGGAGCATCAGCATTTGCTCCTAATGAGAGGCAAGTTGTCCCTTTAACTAATAGTAGCTCCATCATCTGTGTGATTTAAACTTGAAGTTCATCCTGCATTTTTAACATGGCCTCTTGAGCCTGCCTGTGGCTTTCCTCGAGCAATTTCAGCCATTCTCCTTACTCTTGCTCTGGTGTAGTAACTATGTGTGGGTATTGACGATGTTAATTGGTCTCGATTCGCAATGGTTAAACCTTATGTGAATTCCAAAATTTTTAAGAATTAAGTAATTATTAATAGATCAATAATCATATGCGTATATGCATATGTGCATGAGTAATGAATGTATTCAAGGGCATTTACTTTACTACAAGACTTCAAAATCCATAATTTCCATTGATTTTAGAAGGGAATTACATATTGCTTATCATATTAGAACTATGTCCTTACAATTTCCTAATTTGGTTATATTTCTTTTCAGCTTGTTCCCAAAATTGAAGTATTGCCAAGCCAAATTCGCCAACTGGGTTTATCTGTCTTCGAAATCCTTAGATTTTCTCTACCATATCCTTCACTTGGATGACTACTGAGTGAATTAGTTTTGTCAGATGATCAATATAAAACTATCACCTTAGCGAATTGGTCATCCACTTGTCAGTTTGTCTCAAACTCAGCAAAACTTGTTATCCCAATAGACATCCATTTCCTCGTATGCTTGGGCCTATGCTCGATGTCATTCTCTCTTTGTGACAACTCTTGTCATACTTGACCCAAAGCTAAAATAAGTGCTTTGTTTTCTTGGAGTAATTCTGTCATCCTTTCCCATTCTTGGTGATGGGCATTTTTGAGCCACTCATTCTTTTTCGTGAACCTTATCTATTATCTTCGTGTACCTGTGTCCCCTTTGCTTTTATTCAAATGCAGCTGCCTTGGCTTTGCTTCCCACAGCTTTAGCTTTCCACTTTCCAAGCTCTCTGTGGAGATTATGCAATTCCTCAGCAACTTGACTAGGGGATTTGTCAGAGCTCCTGGATAGACCAAGGATTTTTATCTTCTTATTTTGTTCGACCTAATCATGCTTCATGAAAGTGTACTACTCTTCCATTTTCTGAAGATTTTTTTTCTTTGGCTTTCATCTTCATTTTCAGATGCATGATCTCTTCCTGGAGAGCTTGATTCTCAGCAACTATTTTTTTTAGTTTTTTTCTGCCTCCTCTGTGATTAACTCCACTTTTGAAGGCATATAAGGCTTTAGCTGAATGTTTGCTTGAAGATTAACCCCTTTTGTCCTTGGAATAATTAAATCATAAACTCAAATTATCTCCATGCATCATACCCAAGAATGTGTTAATCTGTGTAAGAGATTAGCACAGACTCATATCTCTCTTTCCAATGTACGACAGTTATCGAAAGCATGTTCTTATATCCTTCCCCATGATAATCCAAATCCACACTAGCCAAATCGAAAGTCATGGGGATGAATTGCTTAGTCCCATATTGCCATTATACCAAAAGTGGTGCATATCTGGTTGTACCTTATAATCCAAGCAAAGGCACAAATGACAATTGACCGCACCTATATAGGATAGATTTAGGTACGAACCAAGGAGCTCTCCATTATCTCTTTTAGAGCCAAGTTTTTCAATGACGTCACTCACTGATTCTTCGTTGACGACCATGGCCAATCTTTCTCCTTAGAGAAGATAGAATATAAGAAATAGGGTCTAATCATATCGGTGCCATCTCCCCAAAAATAGCTACAAGCCCTGATATATAGCACAATACACTCTCGAAAAATCTACCTTAGCTCGACTTCCAACACATGTTAAGTGCTCGAATGATTTCTACTAAAATGGCGGGGTAAGATGCATATTTTGCTTCAATCGTTCAAAGAGCTCAATCACTGCTATTTCCACATGTCCGAGCACCCTTAGGAAGAAAACCAACCCGTATATGGCTAAAGCAAATGCATCAAGGACTTTCTTTTTTCTAGCTGATCTCTAAAATACTTCTTCAAAAATTGCCATGAAACAACTATGGCATTGCCTTTATGGTCGAAGCAAAGAGACCAGGTAGATAAATCAAGGATCTGTGCCAATATCTTTCTGTGACTCGCAGGGCTACGCTCTTTACAGTAGATAAGTCTTGTCTCCACTTGTCCCAACCCTAATAATGATGCAATATCTTCTATGGTGAGGGTCATGTCATGGTGGTTAAATGAAAAGCATCAGTAAGTGGTGCCTCAAAATTCTATCAGAGCTCGGACCAACTGTTCATCTATGTGGATCTTTAACAACATGGCCATATGTCCATATCTTGCTGTAAACTAGGTTTGCATGGCTTTATCCCATCCTTCCCATATATGTACCAATTTAGAAATATTATTTTGTCTGAGATCCAATTGTGTGATCTTCAGTAGTCTCGATACAAAGTCCCCGGGTATGAAGTCCCTCCATTTTCTCTGATTTAGTTCAGACTCCATGTAGACTTCTTCAAAAGTTTAGGAAATAACTACCACTTTTTCTTGGTTCACCATAAAATCGAATGAAAATTAGCTAGATTTGAAATCATGCCTAAAGCAAATACCATGATGCAAATGAATGATGGAAAAGAAGGACAAGAAAAAAAAGTAAACAAGTTAGTATCCAAGAAATAAATATTCCAGATAATAAAACATAGCAATAAATAATATCACAAAGATGTATTTGAAATAAAGCAGGTGAATAGAGAAAGAAAAAGGTATGCATATCCCTTCGTATGTCCTTAACCTCGGTGATGCCTGTAGTAAGGGTATGGTACTAACTGGGGAGCTACCCAGATTCACTATATGAGGTTTAGGCCAGACCTCTAAATCGGTTCTCGAATTGCCCCTAGTCCAGAACGGACTAATAAGGTACCTTCTCCTTATCCATTGTGGATTTATGTTGGAAAAGGTTCAATTTGAGTGAAAGTATCTCCCATGCCTGTAACAAGGCTAACACCTCTGGCAGGCGTAGGAATTTACACCCGGTAGGCTTTTCACTGGCCCAAACAGAAGCTAACACTCAGAAGGCAGAGCTACTTAACCTCCTCCTAAATTGTTAAGTACTTATGTCCCTCCGCATTAGGAAGAAGGGAAATTTTTACAGATGTGCACAGTGTGTGCGAAGGGATTAGCATATTCTTTTTTAAAATAAAGAGAAAATACATAAACATTGACTTAAAAATAAAATAAGTCACAAAGAAAAATTTTCCAAAATGAGAATTAACACTAAATACCAATTGAAATCGGATTAATTAAAATTTAATTAACACATTATCAATTTTAGGCTTGACTCTCTAAAAAAAATAGGCTCCCAATGGAGTCACAAAGCTGTCATAACATGGCCTGGATATGAATCCTGACCAAGCCTGACTTAAATGGTCCTTGACTATATAAGTGGTAATGTATCATTATTTTAAAACTCTTTATTCTTCTCTTTTTTTTGGGAGGGCATATCGATATTAATATTTTGTTATTTCTTGGGACTCGGTAGTTAAGATAAATCATTCGCCCATCTTAACCCTAAATAGTCATCACGAAATAACCATTTGTTTGGAGTCGCCACCAATCTTTTTTGGCTAGGTGACATTGGTCACCTGTCAGAATTAATGTTTTAAGGGTCGTAAAACCCTAAAGATAAATAATATGCTCTACAGAGTACCAGAGATCGTTTTTAAGGGTTTGGGAGTCAATTACAGCCATAAGTAGGGATCGACCCTCTCATGGTGCCCAAAATTGGTACTTTATTGTTCATGGTTAATTTGAACTTTAATTTTTATCCGCCTCTGATATATGGCATTTAATTACAACTCCCATGTGATTAAAATAAGATTTTATTATTCCATGAGAGAAAATTGAGGTTTTGCATTTTGAAAATCGAAACGTCTTATGCATTCCCACTAGAAAACTAATGGGACACAATAGTTTTTATTATTCCCTTTTATACCCTAATGGAAAACCAAAGGGACATAAAAGGTTCTAAAAAACCAAAATGCCTTTCACATCCTACTGAAGTACCTACCAGAATGTGAAAGGTTTTTCTTTGTATAAAATTCTCAATTTCCATTATGAAAAAGGTATCTCGTTATTAGAATGATCCGTAAAACCCATATCACATATAGGTGGAAGGAGTTTCATGCAACACTCTAACTCTGAAGCATTGCCTTTATTTTACGAAAAAATATAAATTTTATTTGAAACAAAAATAAAAGACCTATGACTTAGTCTAGACACTA
>JBBYHO010000015.1:29841721-29854232 GCA_038382025.1 Adansonia gregorii | reverse complement strand
TATCTTTTAGGAATTATCTTTTAATTGATAATATCTTCTAGGAGTTATCTTTTAAGAATACAAATCATAACTCCCTATGAAACTAGTATAAATAGGTATCATTCCATTGTATTTAGCATTAACAAAAAAAATAAATTCTCTTCTTCAATTGAGATTCATTTCTCTCTTATAATTTCTAAGCCAGTTAGTATTATTGTGCCAAATTCCATGAGTGCTGGTTCTTTTCAAATATCTAATTATTCTTCTAGCAGCACCATAATGAATTCTATTGGGATTTTGCATGAAACGAGACAATAAACTAGTTGCTTGCATGATATCCGGCCTGCTGTTGGTTAAATACAAGAGACTTCCAATCAAACTTCAATAATTATGTGCATTAGCTCTTTCACTCCTATTTGCTAAGCTAAATTTTTTTATGGGTGTTAAGTGGAGTCTTCACAAGATTGCAATCTTGCATCTGAAACTTTACAAGTAAATCTTTGACATATTTCTCTTGTGAGAGAAAAATTCTAGCACCATTTTGAGTCAACTCAAGTCCCAAAAAATAGCTCATTAATCCTAAATCAGTCATCTCGAACTCTTTAATCATCAACTTTTTGAAATCCTCCATCAAGGGAACATTATTAGCAGTGTAAATCAAATCATCTATATACAAACACACAATAAGTACCTCATCAGTGCTGATGGATTTGACATACAAATTTGGTTCACTTGAACTTTTTTGAAGTCCAGTTTTGTTGAAATATCCATTAATTCTTGAGTACTAGGCCCTTGGTGCTTGCTTTCATCCATACAAGGCCTTTTTGAGCCGATAAACCTTCTTTTCTTGCCTTTTTATTTCATAACTTGCTGGCTGTTCCACGAACACTTCCTCATCCAAAATACCATGTAAGAATGCAGATTTGAAATCAAATTGATAGACATGCCATTTAAGATGGGCATCAATAGACAAAATTGTTCGAACCATGTCAAATCTAGCTATAAGTGCAAAAGTGTATTTGAAATCAATACCTTCTCGCTGCATGTAGCCTCATGCCACCAGCCGTGCCTTATATTTTTGTATTGAACCATCTGGTCTGAATTTGAACTTGTAAACCCACTTTAATCCAACTTTCTCCTTATCATTTTGTAAATTAATAAGCTCCTAAGTGTCATGCTTCTCAAAGGCCTTGAATTCGTCATCCATTACTGCAAACCATTCCTCGATCTGCACAGCATCTTCAAAGAAGGTTGGTCCTTTAGCTGCAACAAATTGGCACCGTTCTGATTTCTCATAAATCTCCTTTAAGCAATGCCATTTCTTTAGTGGAGTTGATGAGGAGCTAGAACTATGGGCTGGAGTTGAAGTTGTTGAGTTGATGGAATTTGGTGAGGTTGCTGGAGAAAATGGACAGATTGGAGTTGAAAGTGGTGAAAGAGAACCATAATCACCATTAGAAGCTTCATCAACTAAAAATTCAACATTGAAATCTTGGCTAATTGTTGAATAGCCCCATTCATTAGTCTAATTCCATGCACCTTTCTCATCAAATAGAACATCACGACTAACAATAAGTTTATTGGTCAAAGGATCATAAAGGCGATACCCTTTAGTTTTAACACTATAACCAACAAATATACTTTTTATACTATTATCATCAAGTTTGTGCCTCTTTTGAGAAGGTATAAGTGTATAAGAAATGCAACCAAAGACTTTAAAATGTGATACCTTTGGTTTCCAACCATGCCATGCTTCAAATGGTGTTTAATGGTGTGGTGCTGTTGTTGGGCTTCTATTTAGAATATAGGCTACCGTATGGACCATTTCTGCCTAAAAATATTTAGGCAAGTTTTTGCTTTACTCAACCTTTTGGCCATCTCAACAAGATTTCTATTTTTTCTTTCCGCCATGCCATTTTGTTGCGGTGTATAACTGGCTGTTAATTGCCTCAATATTTCAAATTTGGCACCAAAATTACCGAACTTATTTGAAAAAAATTAACCACCATGATCTGTCCTTAGAATCTTTAGGGAATGCCCACTTTGTTTTTAAATAAAGCTCTTAAACTTCTTGAAGATAGGTAAAGCTTCAGATTTTTCATTAGCAAAATAAACCCATGTGAACCTGCTATAGTTATCAATAAACATAATAAAGTAAGTGTTATTATTGGGAGAAGGGATTCACTTTGTTCTACACACGTCCTCATGCACAAGTTCCACATGTTTTGATGCTCTTCTTGCTTGCCTTCTAAGAAAAACCTCACTGTGTTGCTTCCCAAAAACACAGCTTTCATAAATTTCTTCAATTCCCTGAACTTCAGGAATTCCAGCAACTAAATTTTGATTAGACAAGTACTGCAAGCTTTTGAAATTTAAATGCCCATACCCATGATGCCACAACCAATTCTTGTCTTCTAGAAAAGCTTTGAAAGCATGCTGGTCACTGTCAAGATGAAGAGGAAAGATGTTGTTTTTGGCCGTTGGTGCTTTAAATAATAGTTTATTTTTTCTTGAATCTAGAAAAACAGCACAAGACATGTTCTAAAAAACAAGTTAGTATCCCTCTCTTAAAAATTAACCTACACTTAATAAATTAGAGTTAAGAAGAGGAACCTAGAGAACATCTTTATTGCAGTTGTTGTGAATTTTTACGTCACCCTTTCCATGCACTTCACAAACCACTCCATCTCTTATTTTTACAGTGGTTTGTACTGACTTATCCAAGCTGACAAAAGCATCCAAATTTGCTGTCATGTGATTGCTGTAATCACTATCCATGAACCAAACATTTGGGGAAGACACCGTTGATGAATAGCAAGCAAGAAATAGGCTCTCACTGTCATCATTTGCAGCTTGTTTAGCAAACTTAGCATGCTTACAGTACCTTGATCATCACAACGCTTCAATCTATCTTTATGAGATGCAAGGATCCTAGCAACTCATCAATAGACAGCTCACTTGAATCATTTACTTCTTCTATGGCTGCTACTATATGCTCGAATTTCCTGAGCGAACTCCTTAATATTTTTTCAACCACTTTTTGCTCAGTCATGTCTTCGCCATACTTGCGTATTTGGTTCACTATTTCTATCAACTTCATTGAATAAACATCAAGTGTCTCACCATTTTTCATAAAAGAACTTTCAAAATTTAGATGAAGAGTATGCAACTTGATTGTTTGCACCTTAGTAGTACCTTGATAACGTTTTTGAAGCAAATCCCAGGCTTCTTTAGACTTAGTGGCTGCTTCTATTTGAGGGAAAATAGTTTCATCTACAGCTTGCTGAATGAAAAAAAGAGTTTTAGCATCCTTTTTATGGTAATCTTTGAGAACATTGACTATAGCTCCTGTCGTACTGTAACCTTTCTTGACAAACTCCCATAAATCTTGAGAGATGAAGAGACTCTTTATTTTAATGCTTCGTGCATCATATCCGCTACCTTTAAAGATAAGAATAGAAGGAATTGATGGGTTAATACTCACGTTATTATTGGCCATATGAACTTTATTCAGCTCTGATGCCAGATGATAAAACTAAGAACCTGTTTATTGTCACAGGCTTCTCTCTAAGATGACAGAATAAAGAGGTAAAAAGCAAAGAGGAATATTATCAAACAAGTTATAGGCATAAAAGAATAGAGCTAAAAAAGATACAATTTATTGAACAATCAGACCACAGTTAAATACATAACGAAGATAATAGAATGCCTATACTCAAGGCACAATCAAAACAAACTAACAAATAATTCCTACAAATCAGAAATGCTTAATACTAGGACTTGGACTAACTAACACTTGGACAAAGTAAAACACTATTACATTAACACGTGAAATTTTTAACTAACACCTGGACACTAAACAAAATGAAAACTGTAATAATAAATATACTAATTTTTGCATTATACTTTAGCAGAGTCTCAAGGACCATTGATATAACCATGTCGTACCTCCAAGGATGCTTTTGTCCAGGGCTTTGCTTGCCTAAGCATGCTCGTATTCTTAATATTTTATCCAAGCAAAACAAAAATATTCTATTTGGTAATTTGTACAATTTGTTTATAATCGTCTTCCTGTCTGAACTCATAAATGCATTTCATTAGGTCATTTAAGACATTTATGCAGTTATGTTTTTGCTAGATTTTTTTTTTCTCGACATGGCAATGGTACTTTACCCAAGAGAAAGAAAAAGAAAGTAAGGATGAAAAGAAAAAGAACGAAAAAAAGGGGGTTTAAGTTTTAACCCTTTGAATTTTCGTCGGGAAGTTTTTCAGCATTTTCTTGGTTTTTTTTTCCTCAAAAAACACTTGCTATGAAATCTTTCATTGAAAAATTTATTGGAATTAGGTTTAAAAGGTAAAAAAAAAAAAAAATCAAAATTGAAAGAAGAGAAGAAAGGCACGAAATGCAGTAAATAGAATTCTACACTTTTGACTCGTCCGCCATCATCTACATTAATAACACTTAGAATAAACAAAAAATTAGTAAATCTTTGAAATCCTAACAACTCAAATCGTGATCCACAAAAACACAAATAAACTAACTATTTCTAAAGAACAGGAGCAACTTAGTGACTAGGAATACTCATTCTAATATCTAGAGCAATAAAAGATAAAATCACGTGTTGTCTCGAAGCAAATATTTAACACTCCTCTTTGCTTTAAGAATTGAAAACTCCAATCGTTTGCCTCAAAAGCCCGAGCTTTCTAATTGAAAATGGTTTTGTGAACAAGTCTGCCAACTGATCTTCAAATTTCCTATAAACTAATGTTGCTTCTCTATTTCGCTGTAACTCTCTCAAAAAGTAGAGCTTGATGTTGAAATGTTTAGTCTTCCCATGAAACATTGGATTGTTTTAGATTGCAATTACTGCTTGATTGTCAAAAAAAATCTCAACGTTATCTTTTTGCTCCATATGTAAATCACAAAAAACTTGATTTACTGCTACTATTGCTACTAAATTCTGCTTCTATAGTGGATTGTGCTATAATCTCTTGCTTCTTTAAGCACCATGAGAAAACTCCTGAACCAAGGCTAAAACAATTTCCTAAGGTACTCTTCATACCATTAATGGATTCACCCCAGTCACTATCCAAGAATCCACACAACTTGAAGTTTTGGCAATTCTTAAACTTGACACCATAATCAACGGTACCTTTGATATACCTTAATATTCTTTTTGCTACTTTTAAATGCATTTCACTAGTATAATGTGTAAATCAAGATAATAGACTTATAACAAATAAAATGTTCGGCCTTGTTGGAGTGAGATATATTAGGCATCCAATCAAGCTTCTATAATAACCTTTTATCAGCACCATTTTCCTTACTTAGCTTCTCTTTTTTATTCATTGGTGTATTTATTGCTTTGCATTCCTCCATCTGAAATTTCTTCAATCTTTCTTTTGCATACTTCTTCTGGTAAATGAACATCTCATTTTTATCTTGTTTGATTTCTATTCTAAGAAAATAGGTCATAAGACCAAGATTTGTCATTCCGAGAATCTGCATCATTTCTTGTTTGAACTCCTTAACTAGTCTTGCATTATTTCTAGTCACCAAAAGATCATTAACAAAAAAAGACACAATAAAAAAGTCATCGCCCTTATTTTTAACATAAAAAGTGGACTAAAATAAGCTTTTTACGAAGCCTTAGCTCAACAAATGTTCATTTATCCTGTTGTACTAGGCTCTTGGTGCTTGTTTTAGGCCATAAAGAGCCTTTTTGAGCAAATAGATTTTATTTTCTTCACCTTGTTTCACAAATCCCTTTGGCTGCTCCGCATATATTTCTTTATGTAGTACACCATTTAGAAAAGTTGATTTGACATCTAACTGAAACATTTTCTAGCCTTTTTGTGCTATTATTGTTAGCAGCAATCTAATTGTATCTAACCTAGCAATAAGAGCAAAAGTGCTAGAATAATCAACACCCTGGCCTTATATTTGTTGATACAGCTATCTGCATTGAGCTTTGTTCTAAACACCTATTTCACTCCAATGACTTTTTTTATCTTCAAGCCTATTAATAACTCCCAAGTTTTATTTTTCTAATTATTAAAATCTCCTTCTCCATTGCTTTCTTCTATTTTCGGTCTTTAAATGTTTTTTCATGGCTAGTAGGTTCGCATATTGCATTCTAATTGGAGGATCATCTTCCAACTTATTCAGATATTGGTCTATTGTTTGCTCTTTAGAAAAGTTATCTTTTAAATCTTGTGAGGATCTAATCGTTCATTGTAAAATCTTCTAGTCCCATTGCTTATCCTTATTGAAGTGTATATCTCTAGTGATAGTCAGTTTTTTTGTTTATGGATGATATACTTTGTAGGCTCTGGAAATTAAACTATAACCCACGAAAGTACGTAGTATTAACTTTTTGTCAAGTTTGTCACACTTAACCTATGGAACATGAGCAAAACACACATAGCCAAACACTTTAAGAAAGCTTAGTGAAGGTTTATACCCATACCAAGCATCAAATGGTGGTTTATACCCATACTAAGCCTTAAATGGTGTTTTATCTTTCAAAGCCTTGGTTGGAAGTTGATTTTGCAAAAAAATTGCTGTGTTAGTTGCTTCTGCCCAAAATTTTTAGGCAACTCTTTTTCATGCAACATACATCTAGTCATCTCTATTATTGATCTTTCACTAACTCCATTTTGTTTTGGAGTATAGCGAGCTGTAAGCTAATGTTTAATGGCAGCTTCTTCATAAAATAGATTAAATTCTGACGGGGTGCACTCTTTTCCATTATCAGACCTTAGAAGTTAAATCTTGCAGCCACTTTGATTTTCCACCATTTTCTTAAAGTTCCAAAATGCTTCAACCACTTTTGACTTGAATTTCAAGAAAAAAAATCCAGCCCATTCTTGTAAAATTGTCATTAAAAAGAATATAGTGCAGACTACCTTGCAGTGATGGCGTTCTTTAAGGACCTGCCATGTCAATACGAATCAGTTGTAGTTTTTGTGATGCCCGCCAAGTTGACTTAGGAAATGGCCTCCTATTTTGCTTACCAAATTGACAAGCATTACAATTTGGCATATGATCAGCAAGTATTGGTAATCCTTTCATCATATCATTCTTCTTCATTTTCAACATTCTTTGAAGATGACAATGTCCAAGTCTTTTGTGCCAGATGTTTATGGTACTGATTTCATTATAATAAGTTGTTTGCTCCTTTTCTGTTGGATCAAATGAGAAGCTTTTACCTCTCATTTTAACCTTTAAAATCTTTTTGTCCAGTTACATCATAAATAAGACAAACCTAACTTCAAAGGATACTCTGAATCCTTTTCTATCAAGTGACCCACACATAGCAAATTTGGTCAATATTAGGCATATAAAGAATATATGAAATTGTCTTTGTACTTGAACTTGTTGTAATTGCGATGGTTCATCTTCTTTTTGCGTGAATATAACAACCATTCCCTATTCTGACCTTCGTGACTCCAGTAGGCTTCAAATCCTTGAAAAGACTTTTCTCATAAGTCATATAGTTTATACAACCACTGCAAATTAGCCAACATTTGAAAAACTCTTAGTTTAAAAACATATTGCCGCAAAAGTGTGATCTTTTTCATCTTGACTGGTGACTTGAGCATCTGCTTCGTGCTTTTCAGATTTGCTTTTGCAAATCACAGTTTAATGTCCAAGTTTATTACACTTGCTGCACTTCGCATCTGGCCCTTTCTAACATTTGAATGGTAGATGACCTGTTTTGCTGCAATGCTGACAAGGTGGATGGTTTTTCTTTGAGTTTCTACCCATGCTTTGGATTTGGTTAGTTGTGGTGTTTTCGTTACTTGATGCTTGACTTTTCCTGTAATTTTTCTTCTTGTTCTTACCGACATCCTGGTGCTTGGCTAGTAGGGCTCCTTAAGTATGATCTAGCCTCAGAAGCCTCCATTGCTCTTAAGCTTGCAGAGCATTTAACAGATCTACCAAGGTGATTTTGGAAAATCCTTTGTGTTTTCTAAAGTGGTTACAATTTCTTTATGTCTTTCTAGCACGGTTACAAGAAATTTTTTCTACAATTCTGGACTCAGTAAATTTGGTGCCAAGTAACCTTACCTTGTCGACAATGCCAAGCAATCTGTCAGAGTACTCTTTGATTGTCTCAGACTCTTTCATCTTTTGTAACTCAAATTCCTTTATTAAATTCAACACCTGCCTGCCTCGTATCTTTTCATCTCTTTCATATCTTTCCTTTATATAATCTCGCACTTCTTTTGCTGTTCTAAAAGACACTATTCTTGTGAAGATGGTTTTTGAAACAGCAGCAAATAGGCATGCTTTTGCCTTTGACTTTCTAATTTATTTTTTCTTTGTGACTTTTGATTTGGGCCGTGGTGGGATTGTTTGGCAACGAAAGAACTTCATAATCTTTTTCCATGGCTTCCCAAAGATCTAAAGTCTCCAAGTAGGTCCCCATTCTCAATGCCTAATGCTGATAGTTTTCTCTATTAAAGACAGGAGGAGCAATTTGAGAAAAATTTACTTCAGCTTCCATTTCACAGATCCCTTAAGAACTTGGCTTGGATGCCAAATTGCATATTTAAAAAAAAAAAAACAGAAAATCAAAAATGAAAGAAGAGAAGAAAAACCAAGCTAAAGAGAAAAAAGGTACGAAATGCAGCAAATAGAATTCTATACCTTTTATTCGTCAGCCATCCCTTACATTTGTAGTGCTTGGAATAAACAAAAAACTAGTAAATCTTTAAAATCCTAACAACAAATGGCGATCCACAAAATCACAAACAAATCAACTATTTCCTAAAGAACAAGGGCAACTTAGTGACTAAGAATACTTATTCAAATATCTAGAGCAATAAAAAATAAAATCATGTGCAATCCTGAAGCAAATATTTAACAATTTACTTGGTGAAAAATTATTTTTTAAATCATTTCCTACATATTTTTACAATTAAAATTTCTTTTACCAATAGAATTTCTGAATTAGTAGCGACCAAAGCTAATACTAAAATCAACAAAATTATTTTTCAAATATTTTATTAATGAAATATTCATTTTTTTCTAATGAAAAATTTTGTTAAAACCTATTAAAAATTCATTTTTGCTAATAATATATTTCGTTGAACATTCATAGAAAAAAAATTATAAAATAACTTTGTCACAACAATCTTCATCTAAGGTTAGACACTTCATTATTAGCATATAGGACAGTGATAACTGTTACACTAACTTCCACAAATCTTGATAGTAGAGTAACTAAATTTATATGAATTACTATAACAAAATAAATTTGTAAATTTACATAAGTCTATGGATTAAAAATTAAATTAGTAATTTGCATAAATACATGGATTATTTGCATAATTTGACTTCTGTTAATGCCTTTCATGCTCCTAAGATTTCGTTGGATTAACTTGGCGTTACGCAGAAAAAATAGAAGCGTCTTTCTTCTAATATATATATATATATATTGGTTTTGGTTATACTTGTTCTTTTGAGCTATAATTTTTCTTCAATGGAGGTTCTTTCATATCATTCTTGAGATTGGTAATTTGGTTTGAGTTTTGAAAATAGTAATCTCCTTCTCATTTTACAATTACAACCATTTCTTTTGGTTCTTCACTGATTTAGGTTTTTTTATCTTTTTTATCATCTTCACTGAGTTTAAAAGTTTTTTTATATTAAACTGCTCTAATTTATTCAGAGTTCGAATGGAATTATTCTAAGTCGTACGGTACATAACCAAAAAATTAAAGCGTAAAATTTCTCAACTGTCGTTATGCTAATCAATAGTTAGAGCCAATTTTAATTTGAAAATAATTTGTCAAATTACTCAACAGCCAAACCCTACAAACGTCGCTAGGCATTCATCCTACAAGCCATATCATCTCACAATGTACACAAAGATTGGAAACAAACAGCCTTCTTAGGGGGCTGTATATATATATATATATATATAGAGAGAGAGAGAGAGAGAGAGAGAGAGAGAGGATGATAATTGATAGTTTAATTTTCTTATGAAATTGGATATAAAATTTATTATTTATAGTAAATTCAGAATATATTATGATAAGAATCTTGAATATTTAATATTTAAATCTATTTTAGTTTTATTATGAACATCCGAATTTGCTTTATACAAACATTATTTGATATATAAATTTCTTTACCTTTTACATACTCTTAGAATGTAAAATATTTTATACATGTGTATGGATTTAAACCTTATAATGTGAACTTTGTTATTATTCCAAATTTAAATGTTTAATAAATTTAAATATATCTAATTTGAATTTAGGTTTGAATAATAAAATTTGAACAATAAATAGATAATAAATATATCTAGATATGTTATAAATTTAGTTGGATTTGACTAAAAATATTTCAAAAATATCATTTATCTAATCTACTGTTATCTTTAATTGAAAATTATATTTACTAATTTCAGTACTTTTTCATTTTTTTAATAAATGATGATCCTTGCTATAGACGACATATAGAGGCCAAGCGCAAGAATTGAAAATATTCTCAATCTTCAATATGATATAACGCTCACCAATCATTCTTTGCATGGAAGGCCGCCATAGTAGACCTATCAATTAGGCAGATTGAATTGATTTTTAGTTAGGTTATTTTAAATTTTTATATTTTAAGTTATTTTTAGATTCAGATTATTTTACTTTTGGATTGCTTTAATTCATATCATTTCAAGTTCGAGTTATTTCGAGTTTGATTCATTTTGATTTTTGATCATTTTTTGTTTAACACTCAAGTTAATCAAGTTTGGGTCATTTTGGATTCGGTTCATTTTAAGTTCGAGTCAATTGGGCTAATTGGTTTCAAATTAATTAAATTTAATACTTGAGTTTATTAAGCTTAGTCATTTTGGGTTTGTATCACTTTGGATTAATTGTTATAATTAATTTATATTTGGACCATTTCGAATTTGAGTTATTTCAAGTTCGTGTCATTTCGTGATCAGGTTATTTTAGATTGAGATAATTAGATTTTAATCATTCAGGTTCAGATTGATCAATTTCAAATTAATTTTTTCGATGAAATTAAGTTAAATCAAGTTTGGGTTCTAAGTCAATTGATCGAATTTTTAAATTCAGATCAAAACCTATTTGAATATCAAAATTCAACTTAAAAAAAAAAAAAAAAGAAGTTTACCTCCGATGGGTTAAATTCTCGGAATCTGTGCATGTGTATCATTGTTTTTCCAGCGTACAGTTGGAAGTCGGAACTTGGACGGACCTCCCCGGAAGAGAAAGAGGAAGAAGAGATGCTAGTATTCCACCTGCGCCATGATTACTCTACGGGTGCAATTCAAACATTATTTCAAAAGCTATGGCATATACTATGTTACTTCCTCAAATTTTTTTTTTTAAAAAAAAGCCTCGGCCTTACGGGCAGTAGGTCCAGGAAATCCCAACCTGAACATGCTACATAATGAATGGAGCGCTCGCCGCTTTTTCCTTTTTTATGCTACACTACAGCCTAAGGTGAAAGTGGAGGGCCGGCCAGGGACAGAAACAGCCAGCGGATTTCTCACTTCACACACTCTATCACTTCTTTGTAATCAATAGTAATAATTGTTAAAACAATAAATTATTCAATTTATTTATCATAATTTTATATATCAATTAGTCAATTAATTTTTATTTTTTATTTATTCTAGTTCAATTATTTTTATTTTTTATTTAATTTAGCTTAATTATTTTTATTTTCTTATTCAATTTAGCTCCTTATATATAAATACCCACTTATACAAATACTTTTATAATATAAGAAATATAAAAAAAATACAAACTTTCTCTTTTCTTTTTTCTTCTTTTCCCTCATTTTCTTTTCATCTACCAATCTAAGATTTTAACATGGTATTAGAGCCTTGTCCAAAAAAAAAAGATTTTCGGGCTCCATCTCTTTAGGTTTTTTTTTTTAAAAAAAAAGAATTTTGGTCTCCATCTCTTTAGGGTCTTTTTTAGCCAGTTTTAGGGTTTTATTTTTTTAGCCAGTTTTTAGGATCCTCGATCCTTCTTAAAGCAATTTGGTTGATACCAAATTGTTCTTCTCCTCATGTAAATCACAACGGCGGAAATCTAACTCTCAAAAACCTATCCACCCACCCCCACACGCCATCGGAGAATGCTGCCAGCAAAACTCTGATTTCCAAAACAATCTGAGGACGAAGGCAACCAAAACGATGTCATTTTGGTTCCAGTTCCATGTCAGAAGCTGATATCCAGTCAGTGTCACATTATCGGACATGTCATCACCATGTCAACGTTGTTTTGACATTCAGCAAGCCACGCCATGCAACTGCATCATTATCCACATAAGCAATGAAGCCGAGTCATAATCCATGTCAGTAGGCCACAACAACATACACGTCAGCATAAAGGAGGTCCAATCATCGACACGTCATCAAACACATCGGCACATGGTGGTCCAATTATTACCACGCCATCAGCGAAGGTTACTGTATAACATCGACGTTCTCAGTTACAAGTGGGAAGTACATTGTTAGTGGATCAGAGGATAAATGTGTTTATC
>JBBYHO010000015.1:29810133-29821537 GCA_038382025.1 Adansonia gregorii | reverse complement strand
GGCAAATATCCAGCTTTAGGTTTTATAGTGCGAATTCACATATGTAGAAATTTTTACCTTTTAATTTTCCAGGGAATGAAACAGCCTGTTAGGTTCAAGTTTTAGAGTTTCAATTTACTTTAACATTTGAAAATTTGCCATGCTTTTTAGTTTAAAATAATTTGTTAAGTGTCAAAATTTATTCATTATTTGATATAAATTATATAAGTCTTTTCAAAACTCTTTCACATTGATTTCAAAGAAGGATAGTTAATCTAGTTATGTCTGGAAGGAATCGGGGGCCACCGCCTCTTCCAATGAAAGGGCCTCCTTATGCTGGACTACTGCCTCCAGTACATGAACCCCCGTATGGTAGAAGGCTAGGACCAATGCCACCACACCCGGCTTTACTTGATGAATTAAGAGAGACCCAATTTGGGTTGGGTCCTAGAGGCCTACCTCCCCACCCAGCAATCATTGAAGAGCGTCTTGCAGCTCAACTACAAGAGATTCAAGGCCTCCTGGCAGATAACCAGAGGCTGGCAGCAACTCATGTTGCGTTAAAGCAGGAATTGGAGGCTGCTCAGCATGAGTTACATCGTATGGCTCATCATGCAGATTCATTGAGGGCGGAAAAGGATGTCCAGATGAGGGAAATGTACGAGAAGTCAGTTCGATTGGAGGTTGACCTTCGTGGAGTGGAGGCTACGCGAGCTGAGCTTGTTAAGGTTGCTGCTGATATTAAGCAGCTTAATGCTGTGAGGCAGGATCTTACCGGTCAGGTTCAGGTTATGAGTCAAGATTTGGCTAGATTTACTGGAGAATTGCAGCAGGCTCCTGCCTTGAAGGCAGAGATTGAAAACGTGAAACAGGAACTGCAGCGTGCAAGGTGACAATTTGCATTTTATTTTTTTTTCCCAAATTCTTTTATAGGAGAGCCCTTTTGAGAATGAGCAATAGTTGTATGAATGAAGTGGAAGTTTATTTTTGTATTATTTATGTTCCTTTCTTAGTTTGTTGTGTGGAGTTTGGTTTACTGATATATACATATATGTCTGTGTGTGTGTTTCTTGACTTTTAGAGTTGCCATTGAGTATGAGAAGAAAGGATATGCAGAGAATTATGAACACGGTCAAGTGATGGAGAAGAAATTGATCTCAATGGCTCGGGAGTTGGAAAAACTTCGTGCAGAGATTGCTAATACAGGGAAGAGAACTCATGCTGCTGGAGGTACTGGTGGTAATCCTGGTATGTAGGCCTTTCATGAGATATTTCTTTCAAATATTCTTTGTTCCAGCATAACAGAGGTTATTGCAATTGCTTTTGCTCTTATTGCTGTTTGAGTTCCATCTACTGCTCTTTCCAGATTTCTATTTTTATGATGTGATCTTTGGCTGTAAGTTAAGTTTTTATGTAGAGATTGGATTGGTTTTCAATCTGGCTTGAGGCTGTGATGTGCTTTCAATGCTGAAGACCATAGAAAGTACACAAATCAGTTTTAAGAATTTTGTTCAAATTTAGTTACTCAATCTGCCTTTCCTTCTAATGTTTTAAAGCTAATTTTTACCGTTCGAAGACCCTTGACGTCTTTTTTAACATAGGGTCTAGTTATTTGTTTGATTAGCTCGACTAGTGAGTCTTCTTATTGGAGCAGTGATGGTCCTTTAAGCTTGTGAGCTTGATGAACTAGTATGGAGATTGATTGTTCTGTTCATGTAACGGACTAACAGTGTTTTTTCTGTGTTTAATAACAATTCTTTTTTCCAAAATTTTCAGCAGTAGCTGGTTATAGTGCAAAGTATGGAAACCCAGAAGCTGGATATACTGGAAACACTTACCCTGTTACCTATGGCTTGAATCCTGTGAGTTTTTAGAGTGTGTGGGCCTAGCTATGTATGAACTTGCATGTGAGCCGCATTGCAAGTTTTGTGTATATTTATTATTGTCTTAAAAGAATGATTGACTGTTTTGTTTTTCTTCTTGTATTTCTGGTTCAGGGTGGTGTGGATGGTTATCCGCAGTATGGACATGGTGCTGGTTCCTGGGGTGCATATGACATGCAGAGAGCCCAAGGATATCGCTAGTTTGATTTTTCAAATCGTGCTAAGATGATTCATCTGGTACTTCTGGGCAGCTTATTAGTTCTCTAGGCTTGGTTTTAAGTATTATATCATGATAGACATTCTGGAGTTGTACCCAAAAAGCTTGACAATTTATGTTAGCTTGAAATTGCAGTATGCTGTTGTCTGCTTGATATTATCTGGTGCAAATATTTTGTCAGTTCATTTATGATATAAGTATTTCAATTTGATACTTTGCTTTTCGTTGTTATTTTTATGAATTTTGTATTTTGCCATTCGATATGTGGAGAAAGATCAGACCTTGGCATGCCTTTTTGAGGCTAGATATTTGGTTTTGAAGAATAGGAATCATTAAATTCCTGTGGTCCAAGCATATATACTGGTGCTGTTGCTTCTTCCTCTTCCATGTCTTTAGGAATACGTGGTTGTTTAATTGTACTTCTGCTGTTTATTTGCAGAAAAGCCACTGCTGTCTTGTCTCTGGCACAGTTTAGCAACATATTGATCAAATATAGTTAGCCTTTCTAGCTTGTCTTTGTTCTATTTTCTCAGGGTTCACCACCATTTAAGATTACATTTATGCTGACCTGCTTTGTGGTTCATTTTGGAGTTGCCTTTCCATTGGTTTTACACCTTAGTTTGGCAGCCTTGCTATGCATATCCACTTTTGCTCCATTAAGTTCTCTTAGAGTTATTTAAAAGGTTACATAATGGATTATGCAAACAGGCAAGGGGCTTTAGTTTCCATCAAACTGTTTTGTGAAGAGTAATCATCATTGCTTTTTACTGTTAGGTGCTTAGCCTATTTTACTGTAAACTTACCCTGCTCTGATGCTGAAAAAAGGATTGAGGAAAAAATGAAAACCTGATTTGAAGCTTATCAAATGACTTTTTCCTTCTTATTTCTAGATAATATTGAGTCTGTTTTGATGTTCTCTACGGTTTCTGTGACATTGATTCAGTTAATTTAGTCTCTCTAAAGTTTTTCTAAGTGAAGGGAAGTTAAATAAATTCATCGTATGCTAGACAGGCCTCTGTTGTTGGTCCAAGAATTCCAGTTTGAGTAGGATTATATTTCTGGGTCTTCCTATATTGTTTCTATATAGTTTTTTCTACTAGTTAGAAGTACTTAAATTTTTTCTCTAATATGGAGCAATATGGAGCTTAGTTTTGTGTTATCTTCTTTCAGTTTAATTGAGGATAAGATAAGAGAAGAATACTCTGGCAACTTTTTCCTGCAATTAAGATTTGATTGCAAGGCTTATTGCAACTTGTCTGTTTGTTCCAGAAATTAGCCGTAATACCTTTTGCAAGGTAGTGCCATTGGATCTGTATACCTAAAATCTATATTCCCAGTTGTATGTAAGAACACTATCACAATATGCACTTTGCTTGGCAAATTTTTACTTCCATATTTTATGGTTCCTCTTTGATTTGTTGTCATCTATAATTTCATGGGATCAATGGGGTGTTTGTCAAGAAAACCTTTGTTATTCGGACTTGGGTATGAATGTTGGATACAGGTATGCGTCCAACACAATTATGTTCAAATTTTTCTAAGTTTTTCCATGTATTTGAAGCATCCATGAAAGGTCATATCCTCATACCCATGTCTAGATACGTGTCGGAGACAAATGTAGAATGCGGTTACTTAAAGAAAATTGAAAAGTCAGAGCTTAGAAAACAATTTCAGCATCAGATATGTTCTTCTAGCATTGGCAGATGATATTCCTTTCTTAAGTTTAGCTTATGGAGATTTACATGTGAGGTCACCTATAGAAACAACTGAAGGTTCTGATGTAGACAGCATTAATTGGGCAGATTTATCAGTGAGAAGAAGTAGCTGAAACCTGATGTTCCCTATAAATGTCAAAGCAAGTAGCATTCTTGCTAGTTTTATCTGGTTTCCTTGGCCTGTCTTTTAGCATTTTACAAAGTCTGCCAGCCAGGTACTAGAGCAACTCATCAGGGTTTGCGACATTTTTGGGGATTACTGCCATCTTTATCAGATATTTTGGAAGGAGAGTAGGATCATACTTCACCATCGTGGCTATCCTCTGACCTCTTTTGCCTGAACCATTTTTGTATTTGTATTAATCATGCCTTACTGGCTTCTCATGTCATATGGTAGTTTGGTTATATCAACTATTTGATTGTGGAGTATATACTGCGTTTTCCTCCTAGCTATAATGAAAATTTCAGCAATGTTTAGAATTTGCACAAAGCTGTATGAACACTGCAGCTTAAGCGTAAAGAAAGGGTAACCGCTCTTGTGATAATAGATAAGTAACTTTTGTCTTAGTTTCATGTTTTCGTTCTTTTGTAATTCTAAGAAATATGAGAAACATCCTAGTCCTCATTCGTGTTCTTTATCTAACTGTGAAGTTGAAAGCAACAACTCAACACAACATACAGACCCTCATTTCAACTATGTGAAATTCTGTAAAAATTTGCTTCTGACATTTGGACCTAAGTTTTTAATGTCTTACCTATAGAAGTGGGATCAAGATCTAGGATTGGATTATGTTTTCACAAGCCTGACAAGAGAAACCTCATGCCTCAACTTAGTTACATGGGAGAGGAGTGGAAATATAGGTTTGTTGGATTGAGTGGCAGGATTAAGTATGATTTGGCAATAATACACTTAATGAAGTAATTCAGCTCATATTATGACCTTATAAACTATATGGGAGCTTGAAATTTATAGACTGTATGTGAGTTTCCAGATAGGAGTAGGCCATTTTATGAGTGAAATGCTATGTGCTTTAGGATTTCTTAGAATATGCTTATCTCTATAGCAGTGGCTTCTATATTCTTTATCATATATTTCTTAGAATATACTGATTCTGTGCATAATCTTCATGGCTTCCCTCTTGATTTAACATCACATCTGGATTAGCAACCTGGGTTGCCCGCATGGACCATTGTTACATCACTAGTGTTGCAGTTGCTTCTTATCTTCTTTATCTTTAAAAGCGAACTGCTGATTTTTTTTGTATGTATCATTTATCATTAGTTTTTTTTCCTCCACAAGTTATGTGCAGACATTTCCATGTATGAAACATTAAAGCACCTAGTTGTCAAATAAATGTTCTCTCACTGACTATTTTTATTATTAGTTGCTCTTCTTCACTTTTCTTTTCTTGTTTATGCTTTGTATCATTGGTCCTAGTGCAATGAATCTAGGAGAATTACTAGGCTAGCCTTTGAATTTTGTTTCTTCAGTGAGTACTGGTCTGTTTCTCTCCCAGGCCGCCATATTTAAATTGCAATTTGGCTGGCCCTGACTGGTCATCAGATAAGCTGTCAGCAATTGCTTGGTTTTAAGAGATTACCGGACTCTGTGGTCTTGGGAAGTAGTTGTTTTATGTTGGTGTAGAATCTCTAGATTTGAGTTTTATCATTCAAATCTTATGCTTAATGGAGAAATTGCCTTTTGGCGTGCTTGTAAACCTCTAGTCTACTCCCCCCCCCTTTTTCTCTCTTAATACTAACTAGTCTACTAAAATGAGATGGATTTCTGCGGATTGCTAGTCTGAAGTGGGAGTCCATTGCCATTTGCAAATCATTGTCTAAGTTGCTGTGGGAACTGTTACGTTGCTGAAATGCAACCAGTTAAAAAGTGCAGCAAATTATTGAGAATAGGGTAGTTGGTCATGGTTTGGAAATATCTCCTCAATGCCTTGATTGTGTGGAAGTGGGGTTAAGTGAAACTCTTAAACTCCTTTAGGGGATTCCATCTATGTCTTGTTCAATTTGGAAAAACAGCGACTAAGTGCTGGAAGAAGCTTATTCATTGCATGAGTTATGCAGTATTGCCAAGACATGGTCAACAATGGTGATGCAGGATGAGTTTTTTTGGGTCAAGTAAGTGATTAATTTCTGAGAAAATCACCTTCTTTTCATTTTTCCATTGTTGGTTGTGCTTCTACAATGATTTCCATTGTTTTTGCTTCTTTAGACTCATAGCTTGCTAAATGTTTCCTTTTAGTAAAAATTTGTATGGTGTTGCAAGCCATTGTCAGGTAATGGCTTGTGACATTCCTATATTGTTGTATGTTTGTGACTTTCATATTGAGAAAGTATGATGTGTCAGTGTTAGCTCTGGTGATGGTTTTATCACTTTTTCTATCACAGCTATTTGTAATACATCTTATGCTGTGGATTGCCTCTTTGTAACATTTTTCTGAATAGATAGCTATTAGTGAGTGGGTGATGCTTGAGTTAATTTAGTTTGTTATGCAAATATGTAGCAGGCTTGGTTTGTGCTTCTTGAATGTGAGTTTCATTAGACGCTCACCCATTTGGTCTCAGAAGCATGGAAACATAATTGAAGAGACAACTTGAGGAGGGGGTGTTCAGGGGATTTGTGGTGAAGAGTCAATGAATAAAGTTGTCATGCATCATTTAGAATGAAAGAGCAGTATAAGTAATACCGTGTAGGAAAGTGAAGAGTATATTTCCAGCAGGAGCTCTTGGTGTTATATAGCTGGGTCATTATGAAGAAATCCAAATGGCTAGAGGTGAATGCCATCTTACCTATTTTAATGCTTGTAGAAGAGCGAAAGCTATACCTTAAATTGGAATGGTTTTTATTTTCTATATTAAGACTAGTTCCCTTCCTGGATTTGGAGCTTACACTTTTTTGGCATAAAAGTTGTTTGATTTTGCTAGATGCTTTTTTAGTAGATCAAAGGCATACACCATTCTTTTCTGAAAGAGCATGTATGATTTTACTCGTCTTTTTGGATGTAGTTTTAAATTTTCCTGATCTGGAAGCGTCAGCTATAGCATGTGATAAAAGTTGCCTTAATCTGTTGCTACTGTTCTGGTATTAGATCCTGAGATTTCATATTGTCTTCGTTTTCTGTCTGAACCTGAGATTTCTTATTGTCTTCATATTCTATCTGTTCCCGAGATTTCATGTTGTCTTCAGAATCTATCACTTAATGTGTCTTGACCTTCCTTGCCAGACATAGCTATATGCATTTATGTTAAATGTTATCTGATCCTGATATTTTCATAGTCTTCATATTCTATCTGATCCTGAGATTTGATATTGTCTTCAAATTCTATCACTTAACGTGCCTTGCCCTTTCTTGCCTGACATAGCCATATGCAATTATGTTAACTGTTATTGATTTATCAGCTTTCAAGAACTTACATGACTGCTTTCTGCTCTTCATTGGTAGTAATCAGTCTAATATTGTAAAATTTAACTGTTCATTTGCCCATCAGATTAGTGGCTTAAGTAAATTAAACTGTGGTGCTATCTATCTTGCTGGTTATTGTCACCCTCTCTTTCTCCTCTCCCTTTCCTCTTTCAATTTTACATGTCATATTCTTCCCTTTTTTTTTTTTTCTTAACTTTTGACAGTTTATGCTTATGCGTGTTGCTGTGACTTATCCAAGATATTTAACTACTAATTTGACTTTTCTATATTTCCATTTCAGTTTTACAGACTTGCACGGTTGCACCCTGTAAATTTACAGCTTCTGCAATTATTGAGTGATGTCTGAGTTCCATAAGGTATGTTAGCTAGCACAGTAGACATTTCATTGTTTTCATAGTCGGATATCAATCAAATGTCCTCGAAGCTAATTATCTATATAGCGCTTTTTTTTTTTAATAAGATTCAGCCTCTAGTAGCAAGACCAGGTTGGTTGGTTATAGAAGGCAATATAGATAGTATCCCCTGCTTGACAAATAGCCCACAATATAATCACCATAGGTGGCTGGACTTCTATTTGAATGAAGATTGTGAATAGGGCTTTGCATCCCCAAAAATTGGCAATTATAGTTTTCTAAACAAACCTGCCCATGGTTAAATATATGAAACCCTCCCATTGTTAAACTGTCTTATATTTTGTAATGCATAATGGATTCTAGCTACATTGTGCATTTGTAGATAAAAAGACACCTAGGATATTTCAAGAAGAGTTGCGACAACATAGAGAATAAATACAAAAGCTGGAAAACATAAAGACACCTAGAATTTCAGAATTTTGTTATTCATGTCCTTGCCTTCCAGCATTTATAGATAAAAAGAGGGACAACTAAGGTATTTCAGGTAGATTTGTAGCAAGATAGGGGATAAATACAGAAATATGAGTATTTCCTCAATTTTGCTCTTGGAGCTAAAGTTTTTTCAAGATCATCTGCACATGTCCTTGCTTTCTTTGTCAGTGAGACCTGTAGGTTTGGCACTATTTCTTGAGGCAACAGAAAATACTAGAAGATCGATGCGATTTTGGTGTCAGTAATTTCACTAAACCCCTGAATGTAAGTTCCATCTCAATTCTCAAGCTCTTGTGTGAGATGATGATGGGAATGGTAACTTTGCTGTGTTGTAGTGGCATGACAGATGATCCATTGAATGAAGAGGGATTGATTCCATCACTTCTCGCCTGAGCTGTGTAAGTCTAATAAATAAAAAACACGAGAATTTGGCTTAGTGGTTGGTGCTTGACACCAAATAAATAAATAAATAAAATGCGGCATGTGATTGAAAAGTACCATGTCAAATATACAAGAATCATGATCATGCACACTTGAGTCTGTTAAATTTATAATGGAATCATCACCTGGCTTCACCAGAATATTTGTTTTGGACTACAATATATATGTGTGTGTATATATATATATATCAAATTAATATGAACCAGGTGATATAATACACTCTTAATTATTTGGAGTAGCAGTTTGTGCTTTTAAATAATGTCGGCTCAAAATTGCATAGGTATATACACGGACTTTAGTCCACATTATTATTACAACAACGATAGATAGATAACTTTATTTATTGGGGTTGACATGGTAAAAAAAAAAGTCTATATAATAACTTTTTCCTAGTTGAGTTGCGTATACTTAATTTGTTACGGAATTAAAAAAAACCTTGGATTTGTTTCCTTACCAAATCTGAATCCAGTGGTTACATTTGATTCTGACAATAACATTGGCTGTTTGCATGCCAGAGTATCATAGCAATAAGTATCAAGGCGGTTATTCTTATTTCTTTGTATTAAATTTGGAGTTAATTTGCTGACAGACTAAAGTTCAGCACCCAGGCAGCGTTGTCTTCTTATTATGATGAATTTTTATACGCCTTTATTCACTTGCAGCGTAGGATCTTGTAAAAGTTTCTGTGCTTCTGTGGTGGTTTTATGTTACCCTTCTCTCAAGTTGGTTCTTGCGTCGCAATTTACTCTTGCCTGCCATCTTGTACAATTTTACCTTATTTCCAAGCTTGTAACTCACAACTTGGACCTTTGATGCTTTGAGTTTTGACTTCTTGAGGAACTTCTGTTCTCTTCAATTTTGATATCATTTCAATCCTCAATTTGGACAAGTTAAAGCTCAGTATTTTAAATGGCTTGAACATTTATAGTTAATCTTGGAGCATTATTTCAATCTCCTTCATAACTTAAAATAAGCTACTTAACAACTTTATAGCATGCATAATGCAGCAATATGAATACGCATGAGCAGATTGACATCTTTTATATGATATTATGCAATTTTGCATATGCTTTTGCAGTGAGAGCAAAATTATTCTATAGTTATTGCATATATAAGCATACTCCTGACCTCACCGCTTTAGTTGCGTAGCGAGAAAGATTTTATAATATATATGCACGTTTATACACACATGTCATATTTTAAATACTTATAAACAAGAAGACGATGGGTTACTCGTTGCAGGTGATGCCTTATCAGGGTTTTTGGTGAGCAAGCTCTTAAATCTGCCATCTCACTATGCAGCTGGCTTAATATTGGTTGGTTTCTGTCCTGGTGGTGAGCCTATATTTAATCTTTTGCATATATGGTGTGTACGTCACTTCTCCATCCTTGATGTTGTTCCATTTTTTTGTTGCAGGTACAGCGTATAATATTGTCACATATATTGCCCTGTATGCACATTTGTCTATCAGCATTATTGATTTTTCTTTTATTGTGGATTCGTTAGCCTGAAGATCTGATGATCTTGCTATCTTCCCGAGGAAATGTGGCACTTTCCGTGCTGATGACTGCGGAAAGCAATTTGTCAGCTCTGTCTGGTAAACCAGCATTGCTATCTCATCCTTCTTTCTTTATTAATGGTTGTTTTTTAAAATATTTTTCAATGATCCTCATATTACTTCTCTCTTAACTATGGTGTTCACGTGTGGGGGCAATTTTGTGATCGATGACCATTTTACGCTGGGGAATGCTGAATTATGACTGATTATTTGATGCTACAATTTTTCCATTTCTTCATGGAATGGCAATCTGGCGTGAATTTCCATTTTTTTTCTTTCTTTTTCTTTTTTATTTTTTAGAAAGAATACCAGGGAGTGCTGGATTTTTACGAAACACATACGGCAAACACAACATGGGAAGCTGTTAAACTTAGTTTAACTTTCCACTGGCCCATTGAACGACTTGGGAAACATCAATCACCTTTCTTTTAAGAGCCATCTAGGACATCGTGGGACAAGCTAGACTGAATCCCAATTGAGTAGACTGCTGACCTGCATTTTAATAAGATGAATATTTCCAGAGGATAGGATTCACAGGAACATCTGTTGGAGCACATCCTAAAAACTATTTCTTGGTGTCATGTCAATCAAATATCTTCTTATTCCCATTTATATTGCGGATCCCCTTTCTCACGCCAAGCTGGCTGGGCAATATGTTGCAGTAGATGCAGCTGGACTTCAAACTCAAGACTGTGGGTGAATTCTCATCTCATGTTGCTTTTTCGCCCCTCCAATATAGCTGGTTCTGTGTTCTGGTTTGTGCTTTAACATGCTATTACCACTGGTTATGCTTCTTCCTGTATTGAGTGGTGCATTCTTAATCAGTATTTCCAGGAACTGGTTAAGTTGGTATATCCATTGATGCCGCCCATCGGGAACTGTGTTAGTATTCTGTGTGGAAATGCAATTGCCCGGAGTACTGCAATTGAATTCTTGCGTCTGGTCAACAAGGTTTGCAGGCTTCATCCCTTGATGCATTTGGATTTTTCTTTGGCTGTATCCTGTCAAGTTATGTTAATCGGACTCAGATTTGAGTGACGGATTCAGGTATATATCCAAGATGGGTATGTTTAATTTTTTAAAATTTTTTCATGTATTTGGAGGGTTATATCCCTATACCATCTCTGAATGTGTTAGATATGGGGTGAAAGATACAGGCACTTCAAGGGGGAAATAAAAAAAAGAAGAGTTGGAGTCAGAGCAACATAGCTATCAAGGGTGCTTGGGCTTCATGTGGCACCATCACGAACCACCTCTTTTGAATTCGGCATGTAGGCATGCAAAACTGTTTCAAGCTGTTAGATTTCAAAGAAAGTATTTTTTTT
>JBBYHO010000015.1:29764828-29778195 GCA_038382025.1 Adansonia gregorii | reverse complement strand
AATAATAATAATAATAATAATAATCAGAATGAACAACAAAGAATATTAAGTGTTCTTTAATTGGACAGGCAAACTAAACAACATGAGTCAATTTAAACTTGGTAAGGTCTGTTTAGGTTGTTTTTAATTGGAAAAAACAAACAAGTTTTGGTCGGTGGTAGCTCCGTGATAATTTTTTACATGATAAAAAAAATATTTAATAAATATCAAAATAATATAATAAATATAATGTAATATAATTAAACATGACATTATTAATACGAATATAATTTTTTTTATTTAGGATTTTAACATTAGAGGTGATAATAGTTCAGTTCGATTTTAAAAATATTATTGTAATGTATAGTATTATGATTTTTTTTTAAACTAAACCAACCTACGTTGAATTCCAACTATTTTGGTTCATCGGTTTTTAAATTTTTTCTATAATGTTTTTAAGTTTTTTTTCATTAATTTAAAAATAAAATATTTATTTTTTATATTATGAAAATTAAAACTAATTAAAAAAATTTAGTTCAATTTAAATATTTATAGTTTTTTTTTAACTTATAAACCGAAAATCAATCTTAAATAAATATACTTTATTGCTATTCAAACCGAAACCGAATCCACTTTACTAAAAAAAACCCCAAATTAAACCGAACACTCATTTGAATCTATTTTTAATTTTTTTTCAATTTTTTACTCAATCTTATTTGATAATTTATGTTATATTTACACAAATGATGCACATTCATGAATAACTGAACCTACAAATAAAAAAAAAATCAACATATTTCACCAGAAAAAAAGACAGTTATGTTAGTACAAATGGTGAATAATAATTTATTAATAACACTCACTATTGAGCCATTAATATTAATTTTGTTTCTCAATCATACCTGGTAAAATCTAATAGCATCCACATTAATTAAATATTAAATGATTTTATTTTTAAATTATGTTTTGAGTTCAATGCAAATATAAATTACCATGTAATTTACAAGCAATGTAAAAAGAATTGAATGAAAAGTTGAATCGACGTGACTTTCAATTTTCGATCTCCATTTAATCGGTCGAATCGATCGATCAATTTAAACAAAATTTTAAATATTTTACAATGATTTTAATGTTCAATAAATATTACATGAGACAAATAACTAATAAAAACATGTAAATTTTGCCTAGTAATATGATCTTTAATACAATTTTAAAAAATTATAAGTTCAAATCTCATCACTTACGAAAAATAGTTTTGAACAAAAAACAATTTCCCCCGCTTTTCTCCAGTCTTTATCTTTTTTTTTTTTAATCAGTTGAATTGATTTTAGACCAATCGAAATGATTCTTAGTTCTTCGTATACCACTGGATCGGACAAACCCCTGGTTCCCGATTGAACCGATCTAATTGACTGCTCCAATCCAATGGGCCGTTCCGGCTTTTTCGTCATTGAGTATAAGTCATCCAAATAAATTTAATTGATTAATGTTGTAAAATAAAAAACTCAAAGATATATAAAAAGATCAATATTTTTAAAAATATTAAAAAAATTACTATTTCTAAGACAAAACTTGATTAAAAAATGGCAATCATCACCTCAAGAAGCTCATTAATACTAAAACAGATGGCTGATTCATATACTCAGATGAAGCAATCAGAACCCAGATGAGTCAACCAAGGAAGAGTAAGATTCATTTTCATCAGCAGTTTTAGAAGATTTCTTACCAGACTTGTTTAGTACATTTGCAGCAGTAGTTTTTAGCTGTCCGACATCCAGACCAGCAATTTCAAACAATTCCATCTTCATAAGCTTTGCTGTTTCCATGTCACCATCCCAGCAAGTTTCAGAAACAATTTCAAGTGCCTTATCAGTTTTATCCTCCGACACCAGGCTTCCGTTTTGCAGCAAGACAAGGTAAACTTGTTCAGCAGCAGCTTTGCGAATCTGGTAGATGATGAACATGTTAAGAAACGAAAAGAAATTCTACAAGCAATAAGAGTTTCAACGTTACTCTGATACGGATTCTATTTTTTTTTTCCTAAATTTTTCAATAATTTGAAAGATCATACCCCCATGCCCATATCCGAATATATGTCGAACATAGATATTTCAGAGAAAATGAAGAGTTGGAGTAACATATGTTTCTATGATTCAACAAATCCAGTCATCACAACAGACCTTAGGGTACCGATGAGTAAGGAATATAAGAAGATGGGAAAAAGCAAGGGAATTGATGGGATCTGAAACGGAACAAATGTATCCAAGTATTGCAATGCCCGCATATAACTTCGAGAAGTCCTTCGAACCTTTCAGCTCAACCACCAGAGAATCCAAAACACCGGAACAGAAGATCAAAGTATGAGCCTGTAAATTAAAATTCAGTTGTACAGTGAAGAATGCATTCCAAAGGATTGACATTTTTTACATCTAAACAAATAAATCATTAAACCACAATGATTCCTCAACATTTTGTAATGTTAAGCAACTGATAAAACTTCAAAGCTCTGCAAAAACCTATGTTATTCAAACTCGGAGATGAGCGTCAGATACAATTCTGTGTCCAACATAGGTATGCTAAATTTTTTTTCAAAGTTTCTTCATATAATTGGAGGGTCATACCCTCATACCCATGTCTGAAGATGTATCAGGCACGGGTACTTAAGGGAAAATGAAAAGGCGGAGTAACATAGCTAAAAACTCTCCCACAGGCCACATGACTGTAAGTTGAAACAGCAAAATACAGGCATTTCATATGCAAATAAGGAAGTAATGAACACCACCCTAAAAGCCACATATGTCTAAGCACATTTGTTAATCTCTTTGAACTATGACACAGAAAAGCAATTCTAATTAACGAGGTTTTCTTGCCACTATAAAGCAAGAATGAGAATTAGGAGAAAATTGAAACAATATCAAATTTTAAAACAATTCCACTTCTATGAAAGAAAGCTCAGCCCATTTATAACAGAATGACTACAAAGAAACCATCTGATTGCCATTTGCATCTATTGTGAAACATACTAATTTGATAAATATAGAAGCGTGGAAAACAATTCACATGTTTTGAAATAGAGCAGCCAAACATTGTTGGTACTAACGTATCGAACAATCAGAAACTAACAGCATAAACTGTACAGGCTTGGGAGCAAGAGGGAATTACAGAAACTAACCTCCATATCCAAGAATATCCTTTTGCTGAAAAGAATCTCAATTGTCTGCAATAAATGCATCAGCAACAACATATATCATATACATAAGAAAAATAATA
Organism: Adansonia gregorii; assembly: GCA_038382025.1. NCBI lineage: Eukaryota > Viridiplantae > Streptophyta > Magnoliopsida > Malvales > Malvaceae > Adansonia > Adansonia gregorii. The sequence goes on along the minus strand of JBBYHO010000015.1, from coordinate 29,774,946 downwards.
GAATAATATTCCATAGTTAACTCAGCAAGACAACTTAGAAGTTTCAAAATACAACGGAATGCCTCTGCTATATCCATTCCTTGGTTAACAGCAATTTTGAAACAAATACGTAGCAAATAAACAGTGCTTGATTTCAAATAAATCTTATTCAAATATATATATATATATATATGTTTTCGGGAGAAAGGTATCAAGAGGTGCAGTTACCTTCAAAGTGGGTACAATGACCCTGTCACATCGCTTATACGCCTGGAGAATCCAAAGGATGTCACTTGATAACTTGCACGCTTTGGATTCTTTATTAATGTCTTGGTCGACCTGAAGATACTCCAAAAATGCCAACAGTGATGCCTTCCTCAAAGAATCTTGCAAGCCACCTATTGAAATTACTAAACCTGACAGCACCGGTATGCTATAACAACTGAACTGAAGTAATTGCACGAAACGTGGATATGAAAAGGTAGGTACCTACAAGCAATCAAATAATGGCATTTTAATATCGGATCCAGAAGTACCCACAAAGCAAACTGAACAACAAGTGACGCATAACCACTTACTCCCCACTTTAGATCTGTTTCATTGGGAACAATTTCTTCTATCTTTTCCCTATAAGGTATAAAGGGAATGAAAATTTCCTTGTGGTACAGAATCCTTTGGAGAACCTTAGCAGCCACTTCTCTTAGTCTATCCATCTTTTCTACGGCTTGCTTTGCTATCCCTCCCACCAACTTGGTAGCAAGATTTATGTCAAAAAATGAGCACATTTGATTCTCTTCATCAATATTGCTATTAGGTTGCTTTGAGGCAGATTGAAGCATGTCTGAATTCCCGGTAGAACTCATGGAACGTCTCTTACAAAGGATATATGTACATCTTTCAAGGCCTTCCATAGCTGCCTCACGAACCCAAGAACCAACATCACCTCTGTTATCGACAGAATAGTCATCAAGTGCTTTAAACAAACTAACCATCACCTCATTCTTGATGAGATGAAATAGAGACATGTCATCCTTTCCAGAATGGCTATCAGAACTTTCTCTTTCCTGAGCTAATGTCTCACAAACAGATACAAGTCCTTTGACAGCATTGACCCGTGCTTCAGCATCTCTATCCTCAGGGTTATCCTGCACAAAGAAAATAAATACTTAAATCAGTCAAACATCCACATAGGGCTGTAAATGAACGAAGCCGAGCAGGGTATCAGGTTGTTCAAACTTAGCTTGGCTAAATTTAAACGAACTCAAACCAAACAACAAAATTATTGCTCTTACTAGGCTTACTTATCTTACCAAGCTTTTAACAAACTCAAGTTCTTAATCTCTTGTCATTAATCACTAGAAAAAATTTAAAATCCCAAATATTAAGACTTGGACTTGGGTCAGCGTAGCAACTAATGCAGCCAGCCTAGCATCTAAATGACGTTTATCAATGAACCAACTGGCCTTTAATATTAGACGGTGGGGGTTGCATGGATGGAAGAGGCTTATTTGTAGATGCAGCCTACCCAATATTAGTAGATTGCCACTAACTATGAGCCATATATGTAATATACTAATATGCCTATAGGCCATATGGATCCATAATATTTCCAACATGAAATTATGAATTATATGATGAGTGATATTACTATTGAAATGAAATTATTACCTAATAAGTCAAATACAATATTCAGATTTGTAATTTAAACTATAAATTCTAATATGTGGATTTATATTTTGAAGTCTTGGAATATGTTGATAATGTATGACTATGTTTACGGTCCATTTTTTACTTGATTTTTGGATAAGGTTTTCCTTTTTAGCTCTTTTTAAAAGTAATTGTTTTGGTAAGAAGCTTACAGTAAAATGTTTAAAAGAATCATAATTAGTTTCATTGTATTATTGCTTAATCTTTTTTAGCTTTAAAATGACTATTGTTGATCTATTTAATTATTTTATCAAAGTGAAAAAAAGATAAAGAACTTTTTTATAGTATATATGCTAATAAGCAAATAAATTAAATTCATTTAGAACAATAGAAATAATTGTTTCTATATTCTTTTTTAATCAATAAATTAATAATTTATGCTATATTTATTATTTTTATTAAATTAATGCATTTTTAAAAACAAAATTTCACTTAATTTAAGTTCAGACAATTTTGGGTAATTCGAGTTCAGGTTGTTGACTTTTTATGGTCAAATCGGGTTGAAATAGATCTGATTCAGGCGGGTTTGGCAGGTTTTCCTGGTTCAGATCTGATTTTGTAAGTCTAAACAAACATGATCAAGCCATAACTGAGCTTGTAAGCAATTTGACTGTCGCTCTGTTCATTTACACCTCTACATCCACAGCTTTTTAACGAAGAAAATTATTCAAAGTGAGAACTTGTACCTCCACTGCACAAGAGCTGCAAAGCTTCAAAATCACATCTCTCCACTGATTAGCCAACATTTGATAGGGCAAAACACCCAATGCCATTGCAGATCCTCTTCTTACAGCCACATTTGCATCATCCAAGAGTTGCAAGTATTTCAACGTTATATTACCACCACCTTTATTATCAGCAATAAAGTATGCTTGCACAAAGTGTTTTAGGGCTTTCACAGCTGCAGTCTGTATATCAGACAATAATTTTATTCTCAATACAAGGCATAAAATTAATTAAGCAGAAAATTGTGTTTTAAGAAAAAAAGGTCTCATAGCACAAAAGAAGCACCTGTATCTGAGAGTTAGGGTGTCTCAAATTCTCATTAAGTGTATCAAGCAAACTTCGTTTTACTTTCTCCGGCAAAGGTAGTTGAGAAAACGAGATGCATTCAATAAAACGGGAAACAGCTGCTCGCATTATTTCTCCACCCTTCCCCCGATACAGGCGTGCTTTCTCAATAGCAGGAACGATACCAGAAACTTGTCTCTGTTTATCTGTATAGATACAAACACAAAAGCAGTTAAAACTGTGGCTCAATTTCAAGATTTAGAAGGTTGAACAAAATATTGAATGAGAAACAACGATAAAATATAAAATTTAGTATGACAAACTAAAGCAGCAAACAAGATCTTATTTTAAGTAAATTGATTTTCTCAATCTTGAAGAAGTTGTGCCTCCATCAAGGAACATACAATGGCTCTGACTCATGGCATCTGCCTTTATATCATCCCCCTCCTACCAAACACCTATAGGATATTAATCACTCAACTCAATCCACCGATGCCTACACTATGCAGCAACTGCCAGTGATAAAGGAAAAAACCAAGCATTTTCTAATATAAATCTTGCTGCTATGTTTCGGAACATTTTCAAACAAATAAGAATTTTGACAGATTCTATTTTGTTTCCAGAATGTTTTTGAAACACTGCATTATTCAAGCAAATATCAAGATGCAGCCATGTGATTCTCAATTCATGGCATTATTCCATCGTAAAGGAGCATTAGAACCAGGAATGGGTAAGAATAACCAGAAACGGGTAAGAATAACCAGAAACAAGGAAGCATCCCCAAAAAGTCTGATCAAACCCTGAACAATTCTTTGCTTTATCTTATGATTAGTTTAGTACTTTAGTTGGATTTTCCACTAATTAACTATATACTTAAAGGGGCAGGAAATTAGCATACCACTGGGAAGATCATAACCACCCTGATGTAGAGCCAGAACAAGTTCTCCAGCCGCTAAGGCTGCACCATGTCGTGTGCATAAATCAGATGACAGAGTAAAAGGAATTAACTTTTCCAGAACAAAGTCCGCAAAGTACGTAACATCATATTTGACAAGAGCAGCAAGTGCCTCTGCAGCAAGCTCTCTCAAGCCCTTATCCTGAAGAAAATCAATTACAATTCATTAACAAGTCATCTATTCCTAAAACTGCTGAACATTAAAAGCCATTCTAAGCAAAAAGATAAAAAAAATAGTAATAATGAATTAAGTATGAATGACTCCACTGAAATATATACGACTAGAACTTTCATTTGAAAAAAGAAAGGGCTAAAAGTATGAGCAAAAACAATCAAGAGGAAAAAATAATGATAATATTAATGATGATTCCAATTATATAAACAAGAAACCATTAAAGCTTTGATTCTTGTTAGAAGTACTCCCAAGCATGGATCCTGTGAATAAAGTCCATTGAGAAATAATAAGAAAATGGCAGGATATACTCCATCCAGAAAAGTTAAAAATTCCTCCAATGAACATAATTGTAAACTTAAAGCTCAGTTCATACCCAGTGACAGATCTTGTTATGCAGAAGCTCATCCACAAAGGGATGAAGATACCCTTCATACTGAGCAATACAGGTGGCAACATGAATGTAAGAGTTCATTCGCGATGAAAGCGAAAAGTAATCTGCAGTATTCACAATGTCAATTCCATGTGGGTAATTCCCTTGTCTTCCAACATTCTCCTGAAAAGCAGCTGCAGCAGCTCTTCTACAGTTAACCTAGTGAAAATATCAAATTAGCCTGGTAAAATAAATCTAATAAAATGTTCTACGCATGGGCAGAATTTATAAGTGCACAGAGGTCAGCACCTCACGATCATAGCATGCCACACTTAATAGGTGGGGAGCAAGCTGTTCCAATACATTTCTCATATCTCTATGATGATATGCACGACCAAATGCCCAACAAACATAGGCAGCAGCATCACGTACATGAGATCCAACACTATGTGGACCTCTTCGAACATCATAATGTAATGCCTGTCAAGAGACTGCTCGTAATCAGCAAACAGATTTAAGCCTATCCTGGAAACATTGGAAGTAAATAGTTTCCGCTTAAATCGCAAGTAAATCAGCCTCAGGCATGAAATTTTACAACCATATTAACTCTCCCAGATTCAAGGAGAACATATAGGGTTCATAGTAGTTCAATTACTTTGCGAAGGCTAAAAGCCACAGAACCTTTATGACAACAGGTACAACTTTTGGGAGATTGGAAGGTAAGAGCAACCCTCTCCTTGCCAGTTCGGCCAATGCTAAGCAACCCCCATGCCATGAACCATCTCCCTGAAAAACATTACATATCAGCATGACTCCTATGGTATACAAGCAAAAATGGTTCAAGAATAATTTTAGAAGGAATGCACGTGAAATATCATGTTGCTAAATATGCATAACAGATCCAATTTTCCATCTCATTAGGGAAGAATAAGATATAAGAGAGAGCAAAAACATTTGCATACCTCACCATGTGCAAACAGCTCCAATACAGATGAGAGGACCTCTTCTGAAAGCACAGATGTTAAACGTGAAGTTACACGACCTATACCTTTTGCAGCAGACCAGCGAACAACAGTGTCCTACATACCAAATCTCAGATAATCAAATCAGCAGTCCGGAAGAACAAAAATAAAAAAAAATAAAAACAATCACAATCACAATGCTGATCTAAAATAATCCATAAATTCACATCAAACTTCTATCAATTGCTTGGTCATACTATTGCTCCACAATGCTATGATAATGCTTCAACAACTGGAACACTTCCAATTGCAAACTCAGGAGGGTACGACATTTCCGATCACCCTACATCTCTTCAGAGGACTCATAGAAATTTCATTTATGGTCATATTTAAGTTTTAGATTAAGGGTACCACCTAGGACTACTTTATGTTATGAAAGATCAAGGGTACCCAAATATGATAGATTTATAAAAGATGAAGTCAACAAGGTAAATAGAAGTCTAGCAATGACAACATCATTCAAAGCTTTCCCAGGAGCTAGTTTACATAAGAAAGCAATAAGTTCATGTAACAGAATCTTATTCTTAACACATACCGTATCTTTCAATCCAGAAAGTAACACCTCAATAATCTCTTCTACAATCTCTGGAACATCCATATCTTCATCTTGAGGACAATTGGAATTTTCTTCTAATTCGCAATTGTCCAGAATCACACCATGATTTAATTGATCATTCTTGTTAGATGCATTCAAACAAATATTCTCCCCAAGAGAGCTGGTTCTTCCCTACATAAAAGGCAAACAGAAGGGTGAGAAAGCAACATCAAAGTGGAACCATATCCAGTTACACAAGGTCAGTGACAAAATAAGAACTGCACCAAGACGATAAATTAAATAAGAAAGAACAAGCTAATTAGCACAAGTAATGATGCAAAAGCATAACATATATAATACCCGGGAAATCTTTCAAGATTTTTTTTATTCTTTTCATGGAAACTTAGCATGCTATGTAGGATCTTTGACCGACAGATAACTTCAACTTTTCAAAAATTAGCAGAACTTTGCTCTTTAGAAAAATATAATAGTTTTCATATCTGTGAAGCACTCCGAAGTACATGCGGTTCACAACCAGAAAGCAAAGCATTCACGAGCTCTAACCACATAGCGCCAGATTGGTGAACGATGAGGGAGGCAAGTAAGTCCTATTCTTTGAGTTAACTTCACCAAATACTTGCGAAGCAAAGGACTCCTAGCAGCATTACCTGACTTGATCAACAAGGAAACATCATTCCAAATGGTAGGAACGACATCCAGCAAAACTTTCCTGCTGCCAGCCTGACAATGGTAAAAAATACGAACAAGATTGATATACCAAGATAAAGAAAAAAAATACAAAATAGCAGCAATCTGATTAACAGAATAGATATTAATTTTCCTAGTATAAATGAATAACTTACAGAATAATTTCAAGTGCATAAAAGTTCTCCATCATGACAGATATAAAAAAGACACAACTAAAGTAGCCTCTTACACTTGATTAGCTATATGATTTCTGATATTATATACCTTTCATACTTACTTTATATCTTTAGTCAGTATAGAGCATGGACCCAAAAGTATCCAAAACAAACCTTAAAAATGGCAGCAAGAGCTTCCAAAGCACCTATCAACCGAAAATGACTTACAACATCATCCGCTGTTGAAGAGAAAACTTCATGAGTCCATCCAATGAAGCTGAAAAACAAAGTAACAAGAAACACCTGATTAGCTTAGGCCGAGGAACTCAATTAACTTAAATTTAAACACAATAATTAAAAAAAAAAGTCTAATGCACGCAAAGATAAAAGACCTGGCCAAAGCCTTTGGCATATCAGGCCGTGTTAGAAGCTTTGAGAGGACTAATCCTGCCATAGTACGCATTGGACCAGCATTCGAAAGGTAATCTTTAGAAAACCCTATTATTCTCAACACCAAAGGAGCCAACTCATCCTCACCAATACTACCACTACTGCTCACAATGCTAGTATCAACTGAGGATATATCAAATGGAACCAAAACAAGAATCGAAAGCCACAACAGCATTACGCATTTTGCTTCCATTTCTCCGGTACTTTCTTGCCGTAACGATGTAAAGGAAGATGTGCTGTGGCATTTTTCTAGGAGAGAAACGGCGAGTTCTAGATCAGAAACTTGATGCGGAAAGAACTTGATCACGGCCTTGTAACCGGAAACTGTTACAAGAGAATAAATAATGATAGATATAGGCTTGATTATTTGAAGAATCTCATCAGAATCGATGCCAAGTTCGATTGTTTTAGATCGGATGATGAACATTAGAGGAGAAACCATGCTTTCCAAGTAGGGTTCTAGCAATTGGCCTTGTTCTTGGTACTTATCCATCTGAAAAAGTACAAAAAAATGAGACAACTAATTGAAATTTGAAATTTGAAATTTGGGTATGAAAGAAAAAGAGAAAGGGAGAGAGATTACGATTGAACGGATCTTGTGAACGGCAGAGGGATCTGAGACGCGGCCATTGGAAACAATGTCATCTAAGAGAGATTTCACCAGCTTCCACTCTTGGAGAAAGTATCTTTGTAAAACCCTTTCCTTTGAATCATGCTCATCGTCTTCTTCATCGTTCGGTGCAATTCCCGTTTCCTCTTTCTTCCAAGTCTCTTCTTCTTTCATCGCCATTTTCCCCTTATTTCTGTTCTTGAAAGACGAAAGAAAGAAAAAAAGGGTTGCCTAAATCCTGATTCCCCCTTCGAACTCCAGACTTGAGAGTGTCACTTCCTACTGAAACATTGACGGCATTGACGGATTTCAAACAGTAAGGAATCAGTCAAGCTAAAGTCCCCAAATCAAAGCTCCAAATATTTCCTAAATAGCCCAAAAATGAGTGAGAAAGAAAGTAGAAGAGAGTCAGAGAATTCCACTTTTGAAAGTGTGTAAACTCCACTGATCTGGGAAGGGCAAACTTAAATATTCAATTCAATGAGCAAAACTAAAGGTGGTAAAGCATGAAAATTCAAACGGACGTGATTTATTTAATAAATATAAAATAATATAATAAATTTAATCTGATATATTATGATATGATTCTTATGATTAAGAATGATTAATATTTAATAACACATATATATATATATATATATTTATATTTATATTTAAAATTTTAATATATTTAATAATATATTCTCTTTCCAGAGTCTTTGATAATTCTTTTTAACATTAGATTTTTGATAATTTCTTTCGCTGAATTAATGTCTAATAAGAAATTTAATAATAACATAACTATTATATTTATATTTAAATAAAATTAAAATAACATTTAATTATATATTATCAAATCTAATAATACAAAACAAATTATTACCATTTACCTTCAAAGTAAGTTTAATCACTTTATGTTATTAAATTATTATATAAATATTCGTAAAAATATTAATTTTCAAATAAAAACATTTAACTTTGAATTTTGAAAATATTTTTAAATATAATTCATCTATTACTTAATAAAAAATCATTTATTTATATATTAAAAAATAAATAAAAGAAATAATTTTATTTTTATTATTAAAATTTTTACTATTTTAAGTTTCACTTATGGGATTTTAGTAAATTATTTAATAAGATTTATTAAATATTCTTTTTTAAAGTAAAACTCAAAACTTTAACGAATTTAATAATAACATTTAATCAAATAGTTTAATATATTGAAAATTGATTAGTCAAATAGCTAGCAAAAAATCTGTAACACTATATGTTAAAATCACCCCATAAAACTGTTTTTTTTTTAGTTTGTTGGTAAATTTATAAAATGGGTTTCTATTTTAAAAATATTCATAATTTATAGCGATTACATATGATTACTATATTAAAATCATTTTGAAATATTTATAATTTATTGGTAAAATTATAGAATTGGTTGTTGAATTAAAATATTTGTAATTTATAACCATTATAATAAATAAATATTAATAAGGAATAAAGATTTTTTAATCTTTGTGATTAGAGAATAGAGATGAAAATGGATAGTAAAAAAATTTAATATCAACACTATCCGATTCATTTTGCAAATCCAGAATTTTGGATGTTGCATATTTGAATATTATATTTATTATTTAGATCATATTTGGATATGAACCTTGAGATATCTATTATTTGAATCGACTTTGACTTTGATTCAAATAATTTCGAATATTTAAGTTTGTTATCCAAATCCACTTTATTTATATGACTTACGGGTTCAAATATTTGACACTATCCGATATCATTTACATATTTAGTTATATTTAATTATTTTTTATATTATATTTTATTTTTTAAATCATTTATAAATTCAAATATTTAGCGATCTTAATTTTTGGCAAATATTAATTTTTGAATAGAATTGATTTTGATTACAAAAGATTTTAAAAGAATTATAAAATTAATTATAAACCAAAAATTTTTATTATCTCATTATCATTATTATAAATAATTATTAATAAGGAAATAAAATAATTTTTCTTCATTCACGCTCCAAACTTAAGTCTGGGATGTAGCACCATATACTTGTACGAGTATATAAGGCTACGAATTCTAATTTTTTTACTTACAACAAATTCATTGAAAATTTCAAATACATCTTACTTTAAAGTCATAAAAAGTCTAAAACATTATAAATAATTCATAGCAGGTTTTGTAAGTTTCACCACTACTTATAATAAACTACTACTTTTAAAACTATTTGGCAAAAATGACGGGCTTGTAACTCCTAAACATTCTAAGGACTAGCAACAATCTTTCATATCCAAATCACCTAATGATAGAAATAGATAGTGTCTACTATCAACATTTGAAAGGAAATTATAATCGATGGAGTGAGTATAAATCCTTAGGAAGTAATAAATTACTTCAACCACTCGGGTATTCATATGTTACTAGCATAGAACTAAAATTACTTAAGAATT
>JBBYHO010000015.1:29719480-29737329 GCA_038382025.1 Adansonia gregorii | reverse complement strand
ACTGTTCATAAAATAATTTTTATAAAATTACAATTCAAACTAAATCAATTTAAATTTAAAAAATTCATTGGACACACTACGTCGTCAGACCTTCGGACGAGCTAGTGGACACCCTCTTATAACATGTCCATTACCATCTCTGCTGGGCGGGGCCCAAAACTAAAACGGACTTGAAAGGCCCAAACTAGAAACCAGGAGACCCTGAGTAAAAAAGAAAAACAAGTAAAGGCAAAAAAGGAAATTAAAAAAATAAATAAAAAAAAATGAAAATGTCGAAGTATCGAAGTTTTTGAAGAAGTTCAACTTGCATCAAATATCTTCCCTTTCATTTTTCATTATTTATTTTTATTTATTTTTGTATATATATATATATATATATAACAACAGATTAAACGAACAGTAAAGCAAAGGAAAAAGCCGCAGCAATGGCGGATCCAGTTAAGAAGAAAATGTTGAAGGAAGAAATCATTACCTACGCTTATCTCATCCTCTACATCGCTCTCTCCAGCGGTCAAATCTTCTTCAACAAGGTCGTTTTTATTCTTCTTCTCCTTCTTCTTCTTTTTTTTCTTTTGGATCTCTCGTTTTTTTGAACTTCATTGGAATTTGAGAAAGTTTTAGTGTTAAGCTTTGAGGGTTTACATTGTTGAAATGTTTTCAATCAATTATATTTACTTTATTTATTTTTTCGTTTAGCTTAATTATTCTAGAAGTTAATTTATCTTGGAATGTAAGCTTGTAATCTGATGTTTCCGAGTGGTAAATTTTGATGTAAAAATAAGCTTCCTTTTTTTTTTTTTAGGGAATCATCGTATGTAATCTTATCAAAGACATCGGTATTTAATTTGCTTTTAAAAATTGTTTTACTTCCATGCAATGATTCAAATGTCTTCACCGAATTGAAATGCATATTCTGCTATCATCCTAGCAGGAAAATGAGTGTCAAGGCAGTTTATTATTAGTTCAGGGTGAGACTACACAATAATTTTGTTTTTGATGATTTTATGGAAAGGAGATATATTTTCTTAACAGTCTTAGTTTCAGGGTAGCTATTATGCATTTATGCAGAAGGTTTGACAGTATGCTGACAACTACTTAGATCCTTATGTGAGAAAATGCTGTTATCCTTTGTTATGTGTGCTTGAAAATTGGTAACTCTTCAGGTGAACAGGCTTCATTGCCATTAATAACTATTTATGCATACTCCCGTTGCCATTATCTTTTGCAACTTCAGAGTTTTAGAGTCTATGTTGTTCATGTCAAATGTAATGCTTTTTGTATATTGTTAGTTTGACCATAGAGTTCATGATATTTTAGCCTTTTTTGTCATTTTGCTGCCATAAAATGGTTTTTTGAGATGGTAAAGAATGAGAAACTTTTTAACTTTTTTAATATTCTTCTTGCTTGCCTGAATTCCTCATACTTCGTTGGCGATATTCTGAGAAGGACTTGGAAACTCATGCAGAAAGAATGCTGTTACCCTTTGCTATATTTGTCCAAAAAATGGTGCATGTTTAGGTGAGCGGGCTTAAATGGCTATTAATAACTATGTTAATCCTTATGCATTCTTGTTTGTCGCAAACTTGTGCAACTTGAGAGTTTAGAGTCTGTGTTGTTAAATGTCAAATACAATGTTTTCTCTATAAGGTCAAACATGTATGTATTGTTAACTTGGCCAATGTTGTCTGTTAGTTTTCAGTGTTGCTTGTTATTTTTCTGCTATATGATTGTTTGACACGGTAAAGCTTGTAACTCTGATTCATAAGGCTGATTTAGGTTTCTTCTTTTGTTCCCTTTCTGTGAAAACTGCAGTGGGTTTTGTCATCAAAGGAAATAAATTTTCCTTATCCGCTTGGATTGACTCTGCTTCACATGGTCTTCTCCTCTGTTCTATGTTTTTTACTCACTAAAGTCTTCAAGGTATCCGCAGAACTATATATTTATGTACACTGGTATTGAGCAATGATTTTTTTTTTTTTCTAAACTTCTTTTGTTTGGCAACCCTTGATTGCCCTTTTTTTATTTGTTTCCCATCTCAGATTATGAAAGTTGAAGAAGGAATGACCTTAGAAATGTAAGTTACTAGTAGACCACCTTATATATGATGCTTGAATTTATAAATTTTGTTTTCTATATCATTAGCTGGATTTTTCTGTACTGGCTGATTCATTAATGTCTTGAATGATGACTGAAAAGGAATAACCTTTGTTCTCTTTGCCGACAGTTGAAAGTTCACAGATGTGATCTCTGTAGGTATTATTGATAAAACGGAAAAAAAAAAAGGAGAATGTTTTTCTGATGATATAAATATGCTAAACTTCATGCTGTCTCAATTCTACAAGCTTTTAAGTGCTTTATTACTTTAAATTGCAAACTTTTTCTATTTTGTACTTGATTGATAAAGGACTATAGTGAATTGTACAGTTCAGATATCCTTTTTTTGTTAGAAATTCTTTGGCGAACAGAAGTTTCAGTAGTTGCATTCAATTTTGTGAACCTTCTTAAGTTGTTATTTGTACATCAGAGATGTGGTGAAAGCATCATCCTGGCACAACAATGTCATAAGATAAATTAGTTTTTGATTTTAAAAATGTATTTTGGAGTATAAGTCCTTAAGATCTTGTGGTATGAAAAAAAGGAAAAGCAGATTGATTAGAGTGAAACCAGGGAAAGGAAAGAGAGTGAAAATTGAAGAACTCTTTATTAATAAAAGGTAGAGAAAATAGGGGAGAGGGAAAAACAGATAGAGAAAGAGAGAAATTAGGGAAAAACAGATAAAGGACAGATAGTATAAAATAACTTAGGTAACCGAAAATACTCAAAATTGGAAATCAGATAAAAGCTGTAATTGTATGAAGTTTTTTTATAATAAACTCCTAAACCATTCAACCTCTTTATGTTCATCATCTCTTGCATCAAAGATTCTTAGCAAGTTGTTGATTATGGTCTTCCTAGCCACCTCCTTATGGTGATTGAATATAAACTTGCAAAGGGATAGTTCTTTTCTGTTGGTGATTAGGAGGAGGACTCCTACCTGCCACACCGTCCCTCTTCCTGAATTTGTTCTTATTCTCCCACTTTCTACAATAATTGAATACCGTAGCTTCTTGCTCCATAGGGATTAGTGGTGACTCTTCAAGCACCTTAGTTGATAGGACTTATCAAAAAAGAATAGTTGTTGTTAACCTAGTTGGTGGTATTGTTGTTCTGGTATCATGTGCTTTAGAAAATAGACAAACATTTTCAGTAAGTTTTAAAATTTACAGAAAGATGACATAGAGTAAATGCTTGAGATAACTGATTTTACTGTTTCTGATTCATTGACTTCATATTTCGTGCTGTGGTTCTCGCCCCAATCTAAATGTTTAGAACTCACCTATTTGGCTCATTCCAATATCTCTTCTCTCTGTACAAGATTAGTAATGAAAGATACTTGTTGGAGTTTGATGTTATGGTTAATGCTGATAATTAGAGCACAAAATGTTAGTAGGGTATTCTAGTAAAGAATAAATTACAAACTTAAGGTTCAAATGCAAGCCAAGAATGCAATTCAATTAGGATTCATTTAGAACAAACCTTATCTGGAAATTACCAAGATGGAAGCAGATTTATGAAGTAGAGAAAGTTAAAATTTTTCTGATGATAGAAGACCACTGGCAACGTGGCTCATGTCATCTCTTTGGTCATAACATATCTTTCTAAGCTGTCTGATATAAATCCATTATCACACGTCTTGTCTTTAACTGGGATTATTTTTAGCATGGTAATATGTCCCTTTTGCTACTGCATCATTCTGTGTATATTATTTTTCTTCTTCTTCTTTTATATATTGAACTTTTACTTGATGAAGTAATACTTGCTCAGATACACGACATCTGTTATCCCAATTGGTGCCATGTTCGCAATGACTCTTTGGCTTGGAAACACTGCCTACCTGTATATATCCGTTGCATTTGCACAAATGCTGAAGGCTATTAGTAAGTCGTGAGAATTCATTAGGCAAATTATACTTAAAGTCCTTGTGCTTTTTGTTGAATTTGTTTTGATCACATGTGCTATAAAAATTCATACTTAACCCTGTGTGTTTTTGCTGTTTGACTAATGGGGTTATGCTGTTAAAAGATGGCATGTACTGTGAATTTTTCATCTGGTTACTTTTTTTTAGCGAAGAGTGATCCTTGCTTCAAATTGTTGGACTTTTTCTTGATTCCTGAAGTGGGGAAAAAAACCTAAAGGAGATACTTAATCCTTTGGTTCGCATCAATTTATTAGAACTTGTCCATGTTTTCCAATCTGCAATGATATCTGCTTTCTTTTCCTTTAATCCCAGCTTAGCTGTACTTACCAGTTACCATGCTGCATCTTTTATATATATATATATATATATATATACACACACTCTGATAAGTTTCTCTCTCTTTTTTTTCTCTTTTAATAAGTATTAATACAGCTGTAACTTAATTCAAGTAGGTAACATGTGACTTGTTGATTTGTCTAACAGTGACAACTGCATTAGTTTAAGTGAAACTTTTAAAACATTCTAGATGAAGTTAATTCTGTCCAAACCACAAGAAATTAACTGTAATTGACTCTTTGTTGAGTTTTCTGCCTTTTTCAGGTGGATAAGTAATAATGCCCGTAAAATTAGTTTGGTCTCTAAAGCTGTAAATTATTCTTTAATTTTGCGAAAGATGTTGGGGTGGTGATTAAAATCCTAGGTAATTCAAACACCATGAATTAGGATCAAGAATATGTCAATAAATAGCTTATATATATATTATATTATTTAGATGGCAGATATGACAGATTGTGATATCACTAATTTTCTTGAATGAGTTTTCAGTGCCAGTGGCTGTTTTCATCCTTGGAGTAGCAGCAGGACTGGAGGTAATGAGCTGCAGAATGCTTTTAATAATGTCAGTGATAAGTTTCGGTGTTCTGGTGGCTTCTTATGGAGAAATAAATATTAGCTGGATTGGAGTTGTTTACCAAATGGGTGGTGTTGTTGGAGAAGCTTTACGACTTATATTCATGGAGATTCTGGTTAAGCGAAAGGGTCTCAAATTAAACCCTGTATCTATCATGTATTATGTAAGTCCTTGCAGGTATGTATTAAATCATTCTTCTAATTTACCCTTTATCCTCTTGACCTATGTTGCTCCGACTTTTTTTTTTTCCTTTTGAAGTACTCGTGTTTGAGACCAGTGTCCAACACATATTCGGACATGGGTATGGGAATGACCCTCCAAACACCCTCCAAATGAATGAAAAGAAATTGAACATGCCTGTGTCAGAAACATACTAGTATCCGACACTTACACCCTAGTTTGAGTAACATAGCTCTTGACAACATTTCATTTCTTACCTGTACATAAAAGTGATGCCAGTTGGGATTGAAAGTTTGCGTTCTTTTGCAGTGCTCTTTGTCTGTTCATTCCTTGGATCTTTCTAGAAAAACCGAAAATGGAAGCCCATGGGACATGGGACCTTCAGCCCATCGTGCTAATACTCAACTCTCTCTGCACATTTGCGCTCAACTTATCAGTTTTCCTAGTGATCTCGCACACTAGTGCTCTAACCATTCGCGTTGCTGGAGTTGTCAAGGATTGGGTGGTTGTTTTAGTATCTGCCCTTCTTTTTGCAGATACAAAATTGACGATCATAAATTTATTTGGTTATGGCATTGGTAAGTTTCTTAAAGTAAATCATCTTTAATGTTGTCATCTCCTGTAACGAGCATTTATTTATTTTATCATTTCGAGCATGTGGCCAAGGGCCGACAATCCATTCACATTATGGAGGACAAGGATGTAGCTCAATCATTCAGGTTATCCTTAAAAAGTATATTGGCGGCAGATAGTTTAGGCAAGGGGTTATCAAGGGGGCAAGGCGCACTCTAGGCATTAGAGCCTTTATATTACCTTCGGCGCAAGGCGCAAAAAAAGCGCTTGCCTGAGTGAAATGAGGCGCAATATGTATGTGTATAAAATAAGCTTAAGACATATAATTATGATAATAAACTCTAAAGGGTGTTCCAAGTTATCTACATCACTTGCAATTTTTTGTTGGCCAATATGCATGATTTCCTTAAGGTCTCATGTTTGTTGTTGAATACTCAAATATTGAAAAGTAGAGAGTTTGATGCATCCCCTTTCTTACTAAAGGTACATGATTTCCTTAAGGTCTCATGTGTGCGTGTGTGTATATAAAATGTTTTTGATGAAGTGCCATGATATTTCGATTTCGTTGTGAAATTGCATGAAGTTTAAATCTATGTTACTCCTACTCGAAGGTGAGTGTCCGATAGGGCGTGTGTTTCACGTGGTAACGCTCAATTTTATCTAGCATTTTTTGTATATTTAGAGGATCATACCTCCATATCCATGTCGAATATGTGTCGGATATGGTTACGTAAGGGAAAAAGAAGGGTCGGAGTTACTTAGGTTTAAATGGTACAGAAGTTATGCACTCTAAGGCAGGTTCTTAGCAGGAATTATCCTGATGCAGTCGTAGGTTTTATTATCTTTGCATCTAGTTTGGGTCCTCATGCTTCGGTATTGTTAGAAATTTCGACTAGCTTTCATTGTGGCATTGTGGAGAGGCGATCTACTCCAGACATAAAATTCTTTCGTATTTGTTCAACGAATTTAATCTTTCTTTTTTTTTTCTTTAACGTAGCCATTGCTGGTGTGGCTGCATACAATAATCACAAGTTGAAGAAGGAAGCATCTGGCGACATCTCCGATGATGATTCCCAAGCTTCCCAGACCATACCGATGTCTGAATCATCAACTCAGAATAGATAGTTGCGTACAAGACGAACCTGTCAAGATTATTCTGAAGTTATAAAATAATTGCATAGAACCAGAAGCTATTTGGAAACCGCCAGTTAATCTCGTTGCTCTGCTTATGTTCATCACACACTGCAGGAAAAAAAAAAAACCATTGATGTCCAGACTTTTCAATTACAGATTTGCTGTTAGCCTTAACTTGTTTCTGTTGATTATGCAGCAGATTATTGGGTGTACTTTTTTCGTGCCATTATCGAGCTGCAACCATTGTTGTATTCGAAGAAACCAACCTACTTCGATAAGGTAAAGTAGAAAATCTGTACACAAATACTTGGATTTTTTTTTTTTTTTGGGTGAGCAACAAGTACTTGAATTCTTTAGGCTACACTGATATGACTTTTGCTTTTGCTGTCTCTTGAAATGTACATGGCTGTATTGGGTTGGATTAGAGGTGTCTATGATCTGGATTGGCCTGAATAAAATAAAAATTTATTTTCATAAAATTAAGTTTAAAATTTTTTTTATTGTTTAAAATATATTAAATTATTAAAAAATTATTTTTTATTAATATTTAAGTATTTGTATTATAAATTTAAATAAAGATATTTTGTTATTTAAATAATAATTTAAATTAAATCGAATAACATAGATTACCAAAACCTACCTCAGGCCCAACATAGTAAGTAAGGTTTTGGTAATTTTTTAATTACCATTTTATTTTTTTTTTAAAAATAAATGTATTATATTTAATAAAATTTATTTAAAAAAAGTAATTCATTAATTGTAGTTTTTATTAAAATATTATCTTAACTAACGTTACTAGATATTCGTTAGCATTTTCTTTTAAAAAATAACAATTACAAGGTCAAAAAGAAAAAGTTGACTTATATCAATTTAATTGTATTAAACAAACCAATATATTAAAATAAAACTTCTATAGTGTGTAGTAAGAGGAAATACAAAATCAAAGATTAAAATTTCTTCTTTATTTAAATGTGAGGAAAACAAGAATTAAATTAAACAGTCAATGAAAAAAAAACAATTATTTTATTTAAAACTTTACCATCAAATTCTTATTTCTAGCTTTTAATTTCTATCTCTTTATCAAAAAAGTGTATCTGAAAAAAGAATTTACATGCAAATTTCTTTTTCTCTTGACTACGTTCTTTTATTTTTTCTTACCAAACACATGGACCTATCCACAGGCTCAATGGGCTACTTAGCCAGACTTAGATAAGCCTTTTATTAATTTGAAACAAGATTAGTTTGAATTAATAAAGAGTTAAAAATATTTTTATTTAAATTTAATAATAAAAAATTAATATTAATATAAAAATAAATTTTAAATTTTTATTAATTATAAATAATAATTGAGGATAATATAAGCAGGTTAAATCGGACTAAAAGAACAAAAAATTTAAATTTTTTTAGTTGGAACCCTACGTGGTACATAGATGTCCCTACAAACAGACTGTAAGGTTTAAGAAGCCCAAGAGATACAGAACAATGGTGGGCCCTTGACAATAACCACCCAAAATCGAAAAATTTCTTCCATCGGAAGGTAATTAATTAATTGAGGGAAAAAAAGGGAAGTACAGCAAAAAAGGGGAAAATTGGAGTAACGAACCCTCGCGAGATTTTTCTTCTTCCTTTGAAAGGCTCGTAAACGGGGAAAAGGGGAAATTTTGATTTTGAGAGCAAATTTCCCCTGAAAAATTGAAGGAGATGCAATTCTGGCGGGGCGGATGGTCGTCCGATGAGAGATCGGAGAAGGAGGATCACCGCCGTTGATGGGATTAGTCGAGTTACAAATGACTTGGCAGCCGAGTTTACTCAGTGAAAAACGGAAGAAAGGCCCTCCTTTAGGCTTAAGGAACCTCGGCAACTCGTGTTACCTCAACAGCGTTCTTCAGTGTCTCACCTACACTCCACCGCTCGCCAATTTCTGCCTCCGCTCCCAACACTCCTCCTCCTGCGACGCATCTGCCTCCAAAAAACCCCGCGACTGCCCCTTCTGTATCCTTGAAACGTGGATTACCCGCTCCTTAACCCTCGATCTCACCCTCGACGCGCCTTCCAAGATCCAAAGCTGCATTAAAATCTTCGCCGAGCACTTCCGGCTCGGCCGACAAGAGGACGCTCACGAGTTTTTGAGGTATGTCATTGATGCTTGCCACAACACATGTCTGCGTTTAAAGAAATTGCGGCGAAAGGGAAGTGAAGGCGGAGGAGGACCGGAAGCGGTGAATGGCAATACCATAGTTAAGGAGATCTTTGGGGGTGCTTTGCAAAGTCAGGTTAAGTGTTTGGGCTGTGGTGGGGAGTCAAATAAAATTGATGAGATTATGGATATTAGTCTTGATGTTTTGAACAGTGGGTCACTTAAAGAAGCTATGCACAAGTTTTTTCAGCCTGAGGTTTTGGATGGAAATAATAAGTACAAGTGTGACAAGTAAGTTCACATTTCAACTTAATTGAATTCTTGGTATTATATGTTTAGGTATGATTTCACTGTTGTTTTTGCGACTTGTTTTTATTTGCCTAAGAGTTAGGTTAACAACAAACAATACTCTTGAAGAATATGGCTTTTCCTATCTTATTTATTTATTTATTTATTTTTTACTTTTTACCCTTTAGAAACCATTTAAGGAGCAGAAAACAAATAGCAAAAAGTAAGTGCCAAAAGTATCAATCAAATGGAAATCTTATTTATTTATGTTTTGTTGTTTGTTGGTTGCTTTTGTAACATGCTTTTAGTTAGAAGTGAAATAGTAAAGGAAGAACTTAAAAAGTATTTCTAGAGAACAAAATATTCAATTTACCTTTATAAATGTATTGTTTGTTGGTTGCTTTTGTTACACGCTTTTACTTAGTAGCATATAGCATTTCTAGAAACCAAATATATATTTTACCCTTGTACAATGTAATTATGTTGGAATTGGTTTTGTACATTTAGTTGTTGCTCATTTGGTCCTATTATGATTTTGTATTTTTTATCCACTTCTTTGACCTTATATTGACTCTTTAGGAAGAAAAAACAAATAGCAAATTGCAAGAGAGAAAACAAACTGAATTGAGCCTAATTAAACACTTTTATTTTATTTATTTATCGTGTTTTGAATGAGAAACTTATGGTTTTTTAGTTGTAAG
This sequence comes from Adansonia gregorii, assembly GCA_038382025.1. Classification (NCBI taxonomy): domain Eukaryota; kingdom Viridiplantae; phylum Streptophyta; class Magnoliopsida; order Malvales; family Malvaceae; genus Adansonia; species Adansonia gregorii. The sequence continues at coordinate 29,727,388 of JBBYHO010000015.1, read as the reverse complement.
AAATTGGTGGCAGCAAGGAAGCAACTGTCTATACGTCAAGCACCAAATATCCTTGTCATTCAACTTAAGGTAGGTTATTGAATTTCTTTAACTTCTTAATTTTGGTTTTCATTCGGAGTTTTAGTTGCTTAAGTTAGTTGTTATATTGGCTTTTGAGTAAAAGAGTGATTTGTTTGGATTTCTATGGCAGAGATTTGAGGGAATATTTGGTTCAAAGATTGATAGGCTCATTACATTTGAAGAAGTTTTGGTTCTTTCTAGCTTCATGTCAAAAGCAAGCCAGGTTTGTTAAGTTGTTAATTTAACAGATAAGTTTGTGTGGTTGGTATAAGTTACAGTTGCAGCATTCTATAAATTATAGAATCTAAGTCCAATTTGATGGATGATAACGATATTGTTGGAGTTACAAGTTCAATAATAAATTAATAATATCTCTCAATAAGATGATATAGATGAATCCTAAGAAATAATGTACATCACTGAGACAATAAGCTCCAAGGCAACTGAGGTGAGTGAAGTTGTTCATTTAACATATAAGTTTGTGTGGTTGTTACAAGTTATGTTTGCATCATTCTATGAATTCTAGAATCTCTAGTTAACTAGTTGGATTATAATGATATGATAGGAGTTACAATTTAAGTAATAATATCTCTCAATATGATGATATAAATGAATTCTAAGAAATTATGTACGTCACTGGGATAATTAGCTCCAATTTTCCAATACAAAAATATTTTCCTATTGTTTATCTAAATAGTCAATTTTACAATGGGTGGTGGACGCTACGTTAAGCTTTAGAAATAGAACATTTAATTTGATATTTGAATAATCTGTGGTGAAATTTACTGGGTAGATGAAATCTCCAATTGTCAATGCCAAACTTTTAAAGGATTAAAATATTGTCACCCCTTGTTCTTCTCGGAATTATAGTCATTTGGGGACCAGATGTTAAGTATGCTTTGTGATAGGAACTCTTCTAAGAATCTATCCAAAAAAAAAAAGTGGATTATAGAGTTAAAATTAATTGCTATGGCTTAAACTACAATGTAAAATAAAAAAATCTTTAAAATCCTTTTAGATGAAGGACATATTGCCTGCATACCGCAGGATATTTAGGCTTGTAGAAGTGCAATAAATAGCTTAAAATGCATTTTAGAGTTTGCTAACTACAGTCTGCGAGCTGTTGCTAGAATTCAATAATGGCTAGAAAGAATTACAAAGTATTCTCTTGGTCTCTCCAGTTAAGAAGAAACTTTGATGAGTGATGTGCAGTTAACTTATTATGGGAATTTGCCTTCTATTTCATGGTGAAAGATTCTTAAACATAGTATTAGAGGCTAATGCTTTCTTTCGATAAACAGTAAAGCTTGCAAGGGTGCTTAAGTGGGGCAGTTTGTGTACATGGGCGTACTAGAAGACCCTAAAGAAATAGAAAAGGAGGAGGCTGACAAAACAGTAAAAGAACTGATGCCAAAAATATAGTACTTTAACGAATTCTGAAGAGGATCTAGAGAAAATAAGCTTGCATTTGAGGAAAACTACGAAAATGGATGTTTTAGATGTACGATTTCATTTACATAATCCAATTAGAAGTGTAAACATAGAAGTATGCCAAACTACAAGCAATTCTGTCACTGTTTTGTGCACCTCTCTCAGTTTACAGCAAAAAGTCAGAAAAGAACAAAAGACTCTGCTTTTCTCTAGTAATTGAACACTTCATTTATGTAGCTAGTGAACGGCATGGTAAGAGGTGATCAGCTTAAGTCTTGAATGAGAACAAGCAACTAATAACAATTTTCCTTTATAAGTGAGTTCTTAGTTGTAAAAATATGAGATAATGCTGCTAGGGAAATGGGTAGAAGGGTTTGCTCAGAACTTTTATTTTCCAAAATCTCTTCAGTAGGGATTTTGTGTTGTATCTTTTGCGAAAAACTTTCTAAAAAGTTTTGTCTGTGTTATTTTATCGGCAATTTTGGTGTTTAGCTTCCTATAGTGATATAGACTTTTTTCTACTGCTAGTTGTTCCATAGAAATTTACCTGAATAGTTATTTAATTGTTGAAACTTCTCTGCTTAGAATTTTAGCCTTCTTGGTCATTCTAGCATGCTGTGTCAACTTCTACCTTGATCTATCCAACAGTCATATACTTTTTTGTTACCCGTTCTGTCATTATATCACTCTTCCTTTGTGGTCATCTTTCTACTTTCACTAATTTTAAAGCTGCAAAAATATTTGCATGCATGATGTACTTTATTGAATACATCTATTTCCACGAGTAAATGATTGAAATGCATCTATTTGTATATGGAAATGACTGACTAGCACAAGCTGAATAACGTTATCAGTTGAATCAAGTTACTGGCTTGCTTCTGCGAGAGTTCTGTGCATGTCATATTAACATTAATTTTTTATGAGCTTTCTGTTCGCTTCTGTAGACTAGATATGAACCTGCCTTGATATTTCTTTACTAAATGATTAGGGAAATTTGTAGTATTTTACTGTGTTTGCTGGCGGTGCTTACATTTTGGCAATCCAGCATTATAATGTGCATGAATATCTCAAATATCTGTTATAGATAATCGTATGATTTTGGTGTTAGTACTTTTTCTATTCAATAAATATTACAGTACTTCAGTCATTTCATTGGTTAGTTAGCAATGTTGAGTAAGTCCACCACTACGTTAGAGGAAGGAGAGTGAATGCTAGTGACTAACAAGGATTACCTGATTTGGTTGAAGTAATTTCTGCATGTTTCAACCAATATAATTTGATACAGTCAAAAACATTTTCTTCGTTACCGTGCACAAATTAATTGCTTCTACTTGTTATATGCCATATCATATATCCTATATTCTGTCTTTATATTATTATTTTTTGTAAGTTGGTTTTTTTGATGCAGGATCCACAGCCAGTGTATAACCTATTTGGTACTATTGTGCACTCAGGATACTCACCAGAATCTGGACATTATTATGCATATATCAAGGTGCTTATGCTGTCCTATTTCTTCCACTTTATATATGTGCTTCAATGCAGCAATTCTGATGCTTAGATTACTTTGCTATTTGTAAAGGATGCAATGGGCAGGTGGTATTGTTGCAATGACTCCTTTGTCTCACTTTCGACCCTGCAGGAGGTCTTGTCCGAGAAGGTTTATATTCTTTTTTTCTCTCGTACTAACCAAAGGCCAGGGTCTTTTGGTACCCCATTTTCTTCCAATGGAGTTAAACCACGCGACTCTAATGGATGTGAGGCATCCAAAATCCTGAAAGCTGTTCAATTGAAACTGGTCCAAACAAAACCTTGTGTTGAACAATCTTCACAGAAGGATAAGGTTGGAAAACTGTCTTCAAGCCCACGGGTGAAATTCAATATTTCTGAAAAGCCCGGTCCCAAAAAGCTTCCTTTTACGAGAAATGGAAAAGCTGACTTTCATAAGACTCAGAACATTGCTGTGAATGGAGTTTCAATGGATTCAATTCGTATGGAGAAGAATGAGAAAGACACATTGTCATTGATGAACAGGAATGGTACTGACGAAAGTAGAAAAGTTAATGCCGTTGGTAGTGGAAATAACCAGCAATTTGCTTTGGCAAATGGAACTAAATCAGATCCTTTTGTAGTTAATGGTACCAGGAGCATTGCAGTCGGAGGGCAGGTTGATAATGCTCTTTTTGATTCCTGTGGTAACTCAGGGCGAAGGAAAAATTCAGAAAACTCTTGTGATATTTCCGGGCCAAAGAGAAAATCAGACGATTCTTATGATATCTCAGGGGCGAAGCCAAAATTAGAAGATTCTTGCGATGTCTCTGGGGCGAAGAGAAAATATGAAGATTCCTGTAATTTCTCAGGGCCAAAGAGAAAATCTGAAGATTCCTGTAATTTATCAGGGCCAAAGGGAAAATCAGAGGCCTCTTGTGATAACTCAGTTCTGATGACAAAACCAAAAGACTTATCTTTTAACTCTAGGGGAAGTAAAAAACTGAAAGACTCCTATGATCAGCTAAAGAAATCAGAAGATTCTTGTGATTTCTCCATGCCAATGAGAAAATCCTGTATTTTGCTTTCCCACGATTCTCAATCTCGTGCAGAAGTTGAAAATATGAAAGAAATGTAAGCTACATTTTATCTCAATTGCTATAGCGATGCCTTTTATTTTATGATATATATTATCCTCTAGATGCTGCATGTTAGTTGTTTGTAATTTAAGAGGTTCACTTTCTTTTAATATCATTGTTTTTTGTGTGGTTTTTTCATGCCTGGAATCTCTTTGAATTGTGAGATCACTTTGTTAGACCTAGGGTGTGGCTTGACTTGTCAAAGAGTTATGGATGTAATCATGCCATAATTTTTTGAATTCGTATCAGAAGTCGCTTGTCAAGATAGTGTCCCCTTGCCCCCTTCTTGCTGTTGTTAACTTGCATTGACGAGCAAGTCACTTTTATGAACTAGTTTGTTAATTAGTTGCGTTATCACCAAATTCTTGTTAGCCTGATTATATGCTTTATTTATACATATATGAAAATTGTTGTCTTTGCTTGTTTGTTTTACCACATTTGATGATTATTATCCAGGTTTAGAAAATTGATTCCCTTGCTGGCTTAATACATTCTAGTTATATAGGATTTCTTTGCTATTCATCTATTCCTGGGTTGTGTTTAACTTGCCAAAAGTTGCTTTTTTTAATTCACTTCAACAACAAAATTTATCATTCACATGTTTTAATTTGATGCGAAATTTAACAGGTTGAAAAATGAAGCCTCTTCAGTTTTGCGATCGTGTGGCTGGTATGCTGATGTTTACAATTTCATGTATTTGAGGAAGCAATTATGTGCACAGGAGATTGGAAGCACCCTAAGTGACAATGATTTAGGGTAAGCCTTTCTTAAACTGTTTAGTAACATGCCTTTATGCGCACAATTTGATTCTATGTTCAAGTATGCATAATTTTCTTTCGGAATTTATGCACTTTGATGTAGCTAGTTTTTTGATGCATTTGAGTTGCTATAGATTTCCATCAAATTGGTATAAATTTTTAGTAGGCTTGACAAACTTCTGCAGGATAATACTTACAAAGAAAGGCAATAGGTTTTTTCTTTTTAAGACCTAGGGCCAATTTGGCTTTAAATTGGGTTCTGAAGGCCAAACTTGACTTCAAATATGGTGGTGATTGGATTCAGAGTTTTCCGCCCAAACTGGTTTTTGAGTCAAGAAATTGTTTTCCGCCACTGTTTTACGAGCCATGATATTTCTTTCCACCACAGTGCCTAACCAGACCTTTTTCAAATTAACAATTATACACTGAATTTATGTAGGTTTGCTACTCAGTTCATTTATCTGTAGCAGTTTTGAATTTTTTTCACCTATATTGTTGTTTATTAACTATTAGCCGGAAAGGACCAACCAAACAGAATGCTAATGATGTGCATTACTTTTTTTTTTTTTCCTGCTTAATATTTAGTTTCTGACTGGTATTATTTTATGAGAAGATATTATATTGTGGCAGACAATTTTGGAAGTTAAAACTATTCACGGAGTAGTAGTCAATTCTTGGGGAGCTCAGGTATTCTGGTTGGGAAAGGAATGAAATGATTAGAAAATGATGCATGCTGGAATTGTTTTTTTTTTTTTTGGGGGGGGGGGGGAGGGAGGAGTTCCATGAAGCTTGCAGTTGGTCGAATTAGTTGAATTACATGAGCTTTTAGTTTTGGTTTCAAGAATAATGCAGAGCAAGGGTGGGGAAAGAGGGAGAAGTAGAGATCAGGAAGAAGAACGAGGGAAAGGGGAGAGCCATGATAACACCTTAGAAACAAAGACGGAGGAAATAGGTTGTTAAGCATCCAACCTAAAAACCAATTGGTAGCAGGCGGAGGGCCCAACTTCAATATAAGATCACAGCAAACCCAGTACCTAATAGATGTGGGATAGCAACGCTTAACACTCCCTCTTATGTGTAACTAACGGGGCATTACATGTGGCCAACCTCATTGGGATTGCCAACCTCACATGGGGTTAGGCAGGAAGGACAACATAATCAAACCTGGGCTGTGATCCCAATCTGTAATTTACACACACATGTATGACACCGGACACCTAGAAAGAAGTGTTGCTGTGTGGAACTGAGCTGTGTTTGCACCTTTGATAGGCTTTTATCCATTAGGTGTTAAGTCTTAACAGCCAACTGTAGCTGTAGCATATGAAATTGGTATCCCCTGTTCTCTGCCATGTATTGGTATCCTTTTCCTGGTGAGATTTAATTTTTTTTTATCTTTCCATCTTTTCTGCAAGAAGGTTGCAGCCATCCTTCCAAATGCAACGGTTTAGGGTTATTGGGCAATTTTCAGTTGTGTTGGTTTTATGATGGAAACTATGTTTTTTGCATTTATATTCTGTTTGCTTTACTGATGGTTTCCATTTGTATGTCCCTTAATATTTTCTGTTAAGTTTTCACCTTTTACTTTAAGTACTCTTCTAAATGCATCTTCATGTATTTCATTAAAGCATTAAAAGTGAACCCGGAGTTTAGTTCAGTTTGTTCATGCTGTCACCCTTAATATGTGGCATTTAGTAGGTTTGAAGTTTGAATTTCTGTATCTGCATCCCCTTCGATAGCCCTAAGTTAGAGCTTCCTTTGTATAAATAATAATAATAATAATAATAAAGCATAAAAAATGGCCTTCAATCCAAAACTCACTTATTTTTGCATTTCATATTCTATTCTTCTCTCCTCTTAGTAGTCTTATACTCTATCGGCTTTATTTTGCTTCATAACTCAGACTTTGATTCATGTCTTAACTACTTTTACGCAGGAAGAAGTTGATTGCAAATGCGAAGCCAATTTTTATTCCAAAGATACCCGAGTCACTGAAGGAGGAATTAATTAAACGTCTCCAAACTTTTAGCCAAAAAAAACAAGAATCTCGGGATCCTTGATCGGTATGGCTGGTATTGAAGCAAATAACTTTTCAATTCTCAATATTCAGTTATTCCGAATTCTGGTGCAATTATGGATGCAAACTTCATGGCTAACAACTTCTATTCTTGCTAATGCTTTCTGCAGTCTTGTCGACGAAACATCGGGTTTGTAAGCTGTATTACTAAATCAGTGTTTGTGGTGAAAGAATATCTTTGGGTGGTGTACGTTAGTTCTGTCTCTTTGAGCAACTTCCAGCAAAGTGGCAGGAGATTTGCCGTCTTTGTCACGTTATCATTTGCCGATGATGCTTGGCGATGCACCTTTGAATGATTTTTAGATGAAAAGTGCTGAGTTCAAATATTGCCTAAAAGTTTTGATCTTCGAGGCTTTGAAGTTGTTTTTTCCGGCAGAGAAGTAAGGAATCGTAATCCGTTTTGTACGATATCCATTTTTTGAAAAATTATTAGCCAAAAAAAAAAATTCATTTTTATGGAGCATAACAATTTTCCGATCTAAATATGGTATGGTCGGATTATACCTGCGGTCTGGAATAATTACGGATTATATTGCTATTTCCTCATCTTTGACAACCAATTTCGCACATTTTGGCCGGACCCCTCCATTCAGAAGTGTTCCAAACTGCAAGTAATATGCATGTATACAGTGTTGAGGTATCTATGGTTTCCATTTTTCTTATTTTATTTACAGGCAAGGGTCGGCATGGCATTGGCAATGGCGATCCTGTACCATTTGATGTTATGCAGGCAGGCATTGGGATAGGCAGTCGATGGTAAAAAATTAGAAATCTGACTTTATTTGATCCTTTTTCCGATTTTCATGTTGCGGATTTGAATAATTTGCGGAGTCAGATAGTAGAAACAGATTTGGATGTGAATTAAAAATAAATAAATAACTGTTACATTGTTCAAATTCGTTTCGTGTGATAAATGAATTTTAAAATCATGCTTATAATTGTTTATTTATTTATCTTA
>JBBYHO010000015.1:29695725-29711345 GCA_038382025.1 Adansonia gregorii | reverse complement strand
AACGAACTTATATATTCATTCGTTTTTTTAGTTGATGGAAGGTTTTTATTTTGGTTGTTCATGTTATTTGTTTATATTAGATTGAATGATATTTTCAAGTTAGTTGAAACTTGGGAAATCATTTTTAATCCTACAACTAAAGTTTGCAATGTTAGCTAAAGTTGCAACATGGAACCAACTTCAATTCATTTTATAAATTCAAACCATCATGCTTGAACAAGATTTTGCTCTGTGTTTTCATATATTGTGAGCAGATTCATTTGGACTAAAGGTTGGCAATCATCATCAAACAAAGCAAATCTTTTGGATTAAAGAAAGGAAATTAAATTATACTATGGTCCCTTAAATTATAAATTTCTCAAATAAGACCTAAATCTTAATGGTCCATTTGGAAGGAAATATGAATTTAGAGTAAAAAGACTTGGATTTGGATTTACGAACTAAACTTTTTTTGTTTGAATGTCAAACAAAAAATTAGATTTGGATTTAGATTTGGACAAATCTAGAATTTAAAATTTTTTTTGAAAGTGAAAATTTATAAAAATCACTTCTTCATATTACTGTATCTTTTACGAAGTAAAAATTAATTTTCATTTAAATCCAAATTCAAATCTTAATTACCCAAATGAAAATTTTAAATTCATAAATTTAAAAATCATAAATTTAAATTTTAAAATTTTAAAATTCAGATCCAAAATTTAAATTTAAGCTTTCGAATGCAATCTAATTGAATTTATGTGAAAATCCGAAGACTTTGGTTTTTATTAGAGTGTCCATTAGTCTACTTAAAATTAGTTGACACTTCTAACAGTAAGTTTGGGTTTGGAACGTGGTTTACTCAAGCTCACTCATTTAAATTTTAATAATAATTAGATATTATTAAAATACTAAACAATTTTATATTAATATTTTAAATATATTTAAATAAAAATAAAAATATTTACTAAAAAAATATCGTGATCCAAAGTTAATATCAAAAGCACTTAGAGCTTACATCACTCTACTTATAACACACGCTTATCTTCAATCTGTCGAAGTTAATAGTCACAAAAAATGTAGGTTAAATAACAGGTAAATGCTATTTCAAACAGGTTTTCTGTGAATGTTGTTGTTAGAACATTCTTCTTGCACATTAACTTGCCCAATCAGAAAACTCTTTGTATTTTTATTGATTTAAGCATTAAAAAGATTTCGAAATTCAAATTCCGACCCGACCAATTCATTCGACTTTAGACAACTCCATGAGTTCATCAACCGACTCAAAGAAGACCTATATATATATATATATATATATATATATATATAGAGCTTGGCATAAATCAAATCAAGCCGGCAATGTCTAATGCATAATTTTAATGATGGACAAATGTGATAATCCTTATCTACACCTACTATGAAAGTTGAGTTTAAATATACTAGTATGATATTATACAAATTTTTTTGAGGACCATTAAATAAATGTCACTTCTTATATTTTTAAAGTGTCTTAATTAATATCTTAAACTTTTTTTCAGTAGATCAATTCTTATTAATATTTTAATCTTAATAATTCTAATTTTTGTGATAATTCATTAAATAAAAAAATTAAAGCCGATAGTTTTAGTGTTTAAAAAAAATATTCTTAGGGTTTAAGCTTAGAGTTTAAGGATTGCTTAGGACTTAAGTTTTAAGATTTAAGCCTAAGGTTAGTTATTAGCATTTAGGGTAAAGGAGAGTTAACATAGTGTTTATGTATGTACGATATTACTTATGACATCCTAAAGATGTGAATTAGCAAGGTTTTATTAGATGTTTAAAAAATAACTTTTTAAAATCATCTTATCATAAATTAGACTTTAAAATTAATCTCAAATTGAGTGAGATAACTTCATTTGAAATTGAATATGCTTTTTGGGGGGGGGGGGTAAATAAGTTATGTCACTCGGTTTGATTTTAGGGTTGTTTTAAGTAATGAGATATTTTATTTAAGATTCAAGAGGTTTAGGCAGAAGTAAGCTAAGTCATTAGATTTAATTTAGGGTTTATTTTAGGAAGATTTGGACAAGAGCTAGGTAGCCCATTCGGTTTGATTAGGCCTAAGTCTCAATGTTAATAATAATTTGGACCGACCTAACCCAATTTGAGATAGTGATTTTAAATTAAAATAATATATTTATATTTATATTTACTTATAGATATATAAATATTAATAAAAATAATTTTTTTAATATTATGAACAACAATTCAGATCTAAATGAAAAGGTATGAATGAGTAAAAATCAAGTTTGGGCTTGAGATTTAAAAACTCTAGTCCACGGCTTAACCCATGCCCAGGTCTAATTTTAGGTATAGAATTATATTATTTAGGATAAATTTGAATTTGAACTTATGTTTTTAAGGTTACCTAACTAAAAGTTGTCTCGAGGTATAAGAGTGTCTACTTTAGAGAAATTTTGTATTCGTCTTATTTTTGTATTAAAATATTATAAATTTATATATATTAATAATTTGTGTTATATAGATTGGACATAGTCATTTATTCGTGTTGTATTCATGTTATTTTTTATATCATATTTTTATTATTTTCTCACATTATTTTTATGTAGTCTTTCATTTTACCCCATATTTTGTATAGCCCATTATAGTGATTTGATTTTTATATACATTATATAATTAACATAAATAATATATTTAAAACTTTAATCTAATTTTTAAGCATATCTAGGAGCATATTCTAGTATCAGATTATAGCATACCTACTACTTTGTGGGTGGAAAATAAAATTTAGATGAAAATTTAATAAAAAACCAAAAAAATTAGGTGAAAAAATTTACGTAAATATATTTTTAAATAAAAATACTTAAAGTTATTTTCTTTTCAAAATTTCATTAATATGTATTATTTTTTACTTTAAAATTTTGAACTATTTTTATCGATTTTTAATTAAATGAAAATCATTCTTTCATTCATGAAATCAATCAAGAGTTTTATGAATTGCATTAATATATGGGTTCACTCTTTATTAATGTCTTTTCACTCTTTGAGTAAAATTCACCATAAATTCGTAACACTTCACTAATATTTTTTTATTTATCATTTTTAAAATTTTTTTCGTGATATGACAAAGTTCATATACTAATTTTTTTCAACTTTATATGTATCAATCATTTTTTATATTTTTGTAAAAAATTATATAACATTAATATACTTTATATTAATATATTTAATTTTATTGAAATAGAACTTATTTTCTAAATACTTGATTGAAACTTAAATTCCTAATTTTCGAAATAGATAAAAGCAAATTGCAATCAATTGTTTTAACTATTAAAAAGAACACATTTATTTTTATTTTTCTTCCAAATCTTTTCATTTTTCAAATAAATATGTCTTTTACTCCAAAAATATATATTATTTATAAGTTATATGCATTATAAAAACATTTTTGCAAATACTTTTAAAAAATTATATGATTTAAAGTTTTTAAAATTGACTTTTGATTTAATTTTTCAACTTTTTTTTAATTATTAATTTTTTTATTTTTCACCTAAAAATAAATTTTATTCGAATAAAAAATTATTATTTTTTCAAACACATTAACTTACCTAAGAGTAACTTTTTATTGACTTATATATATATGCATCGTGTCACTTGAATTGATAATTAAAGTTTACTTAAATATTTTATAATTTTTTAACTTTAACTAATAGATAGTTAAAAGGTAAAATCTTTTAAAACATTATGAATAATGGTATATTAATTTTTTAAAAGTTATGAACTTTTATATATATGGACTTTTATACATTAACTTACGTAATAGTAACTTTTTATTGACTTATATATATATATATATGCACATCATATCACGTGAATTGATAATTAAAGTTTATTTAAATATTTTTTAATTTTTTAATTTTAATTAATAGATAGATAAAAGGTAAAATCTTTTAAAAGATTATAGATATCGGTATATTAATTTTTAAAAAATTATAAATAAAAATAAAATATTAATAAAAAGTAAAAGATGATAAGTGTAATTTTTAGAGGTAATAAATGAAAATGAAATATTAATAGAGTCATAGACGGCTAATAAGATTTTTATAAATCATGGATGGAAAGAAAATATAGATAAAAGATTATGCATCACTGACAAATTTTATGCTTATTTTTTTGATAAATTTTTATAAAAAAATTGTAAAAAAATATATTGTAATAATTATAAAAAATTTTATGTTAAGTTTGATGATACCTGCCATGCGAGATGCGAGATCCAAGATCCCTAAGTCTGCATACAAAAAATGAAAAAAATAAGAAATCAGAGAATTAATGGGAAGAACTGAAAATATCCAACGAAAGGAAAGTTTTACGAAGATAACCCTAACTGAGAGGCCCACTCTCACAGTCGCACTCTCAAACGCACTTCGTCGGCATCTCATTTGAATATAAATAAGGGCTATCATCATTTGTCTGCCTCTCATTAGAGAGAAAGAGAGTTCCGCACAATTTTCATCTCTTTTCTTTCTCTCGCCGCCTGTCTATCAGGTTTGCTCTTCCCATTTCATCTTTATATTAAGATCTATCTCGATTTAGATCCTAATTTAGTTCATTTCTTCTTGTTTTTAATCGTTTTTAATCTTAGATCCTGTTTCATGTAAAATATGGATCTGTTTAGTCGTAAATCACGCTGTTACGTTACACTAGAAAGACGGGTTGAATGGGTTTTTTATTTACTATTTTCTGCGTATTGATTATATGTATAGCTAATATGAATTCAGATCTCGAAATATTCATTTTTTTTCCATTGGATGAGTTTTTGGGTTTTTTAGACTATGCTGATTCAATGTTATTGTGCGTGTATTGTATTTTGAAGATTAAGAATTGTGTTTTTTTGTTTGCTGGGCAGGTTTCGATTGTTCACTGTAATTTAAAGACAAGTCAAGATGGTTAGTTCAGTGAATATAATACTCGTTTCTTCTTTTGCTGATTTTCTGTTTGGTTTTAATTTAAGTTTTAGCTGTGACTTTTGTTTTTTGATGTGAGTTATGTTGGATATGTTACAGGTGAAGTTTACGGCTGAGGAGCTTCGGGCTATTATGGACCGTAAACACAACATCCGTAATATGTCCGTTATTGCCCATGTGGATCACGGTATGCTTTTTTCATGTTTATTATCACTGAACCCGATTTAGAAGATTAAACTTGCTTGAGTAAATTTGTACTTTGATAATGGTGCTTATGTCCATTTATCATTGGTCTATTTATGAAATTTCATCTGTGTAAATTTTTTAAAAAGATTAATAGCCTGTATTAAAGTTATGCTAGATTAGTTGCAAACTAAGGGCCCGTTTAGTTTGTTACCATGAAAGCTTTTCACTTCTTGATGATTGACAATTGTTAATGTAAGTGATTGTGCTGTTGTAAAGTGTTGATTTTCTAGGCATCATTTATGATTTGTTTTTTGTGATACGCAGGGAAATCAACTCTTACTGATTCTCTTGTGGCTGCTGCTGGTATCATTGCACAAGAAGTTGCTGGTGATGTTCGTATGACAGACACCCGTGCCGATGAGGCTGAGCGTGGTATCACAATCAAGTCTACCGGTATCTCTCTGTACTATGAAATGACTGATGAATCTTTGAAGAACTACAAAGGAGAGAGGCAAGGGAATGAGTACCTCATCAATCTTATTGATTCTCCTGGGCACGTTGACTTTTCATCTGAGGTCACAGCTGCCCTTCGTATTACTGATGGTGCCCTTGTGGTCGTTGACTGTGTTGAAGGTGTCTGTGTGCAAACAGAAACGGTCCTCCGTCAGGCTCTTGGAGAAAGGATCAGGCCTGTCTTAACTGTTAACAAGATGGACAGGTGCTTCCTTGAGCTCCAGGTTGATGGAGAGGAGGCATATCAGACATTCCAGAGAGTGATTGAAAATGCTAATGTCATCATGGCTACCTATGAAGATCCTCTTCTTGGTGATGTTCAAGTCTACCCTGAGAAGGGAACAGTTGCCTTCTCTGCTGGTCTGCACGGCTGGGCTTTTACCCTGACCAACTTTGCTAAAATGTATGCCTCAAAGTTTGGAGTCGATGAGGCAAAAATGATGGAGAGACTTTGGGGTGAGAACTTTTTTGATCCGGCTACCAAGAAGTGGACCACCAAAAACACTGGCTCGGCCACCTGCAAGCGTGGATTTGTTCAATTCTGTTATGAACCCATCAAGCAGATCATCAACACTTGTATGAATGACCAGAAGGATAAGCTCTGGCCTATGTTGCAAAAGCTTGGCGTCACCATGAAGTCTGATGAAAAGGACTTGATGGGGAAGGCACTAATGAAGCGTGTAATGCAGACTTGGCTTCCTGCAAGCAATGCTCTCCTGGAAATGATGGTCTTTCACCTGCCCTCTCCTAGTAAGGCTCAGAAGTATCGTGTTGAGAACTTGTATGAGGGTCCTCTTGACGACATCTATGCTAATGCTATCAGGAACTGTGATCCTGAGGGTCCTCTTATGCTCTATGTTTCAAAGATGATTCCTGCTTCTGATAAGGGAAGGTTCTTTGCTTTTGGTCGTGTCTTCTCTGGCAAAGTCTCAACTGGTTTGAAGGTCAGGATCATGGGTCCAAATTATGTCCCTGGTGAGAAGAAAGACCTGTATGTCAAGAGTGTACAGAGAACTGTTATTTGGATGGGAAAGAAGCAGGAAACTGTTGAGGATGTGCCTTGTGGTAACACAGTTGCCATGGTTGGTTTGGACCAGTTTATCACCAAGAATGCTACTTTGACCAATGAGAAGGAAGTTGATGCCCACCCGATTCGTGCCATGAAGTTCTCTGTCTCCCCTGTTGTCCGTGTTGCTGTTCAGTGCAAGGTTGCATCTGATCTTCCCAAACTTGTTGAAGGGCTGAAGCGTTTGGCCAAGTCTGATCCTATGGTTGTCTGTACCATTGAAGAGTCCGGAGAGCACATTGTTGCTGGTGCTGGAGAACTCCACCTCGAGATCTGTCTCAAGGATTTACAGGAAGACTTTATGGGTGGTGCTGAGATCATTAAATCAGACCCTGTTGTGTCATTCCGTGAGACTGTCCTTGAGAGGTCTTGCAGGACTGTAATGAGCAAGTCTCCTAACAAGCACAACCGTCTGTACATGGAAGCTCGACCCTTGGAGGAAGGTCTTGCTGAGGCCATTGATGAAGGGCGTATTGGTCCAAGAGATGATCCCAAGGTTCGTTCTAAGATCTTGGCCGAGGAGTTTGGTTGGGATAAAGATCTTGCCAAGAAGATTTGGTGTTTTGGCCCTGAGACCACTGGTCCTAACTTGGTAGTTGACATGTGTAAAGGAGTTCAGTACCTTAATGAAATTAAGGATTCTGTTGTTGCTGGGTTCCAGTGGGCATCAAAGGAAGGTGCACTGGCTGAAGAGAACATGAGGGGTATCTGCTTCGAAGTCTGTGACGTGGTTCTCCATGCCGATGCTATCCACAGAGGTGGTGGACAGATCATTCCAACTGCTAGGAGGGTTTTCTATGCTTCTCAGCTTACAGCCAAGCCAAGGCTTCTTGAGCCTGTTTACTTGGTTGAGATCCAAGCCCCTGAGCAGGCGCTTGGTGGTATTTACAGTGTTCTTAACCAAAAGCGTGGACATGTCTTCGAGGAGATGCAGAGGCCTGGTACTCCACTTTACAACATCAAGGCTTACCTTCCAGTCATCGAGTCTTTCGGATTCTCTAGCACTCTGAGGGCTGCAACATCCGGACAGGCTTTCCCGCAATGCGTATTTGATCACTGGGATATGATGTCATCTGATCCATTGGAACCTGGTTCCCAAGCAGCAGGCCATGTTGCTGAGATCCGCAAGAGAAAGGGATTGAAGGAGCAAATGACACCTCTTTCCGAGTATGAGGACAAGCTGTAAGGTAGAGAATAATCAAAAGAAGGTACGATTTCGCAGCATATTTTCTGCTGCAAAATTTTAATTTTGTTTTACGTCTCTTTTACATATTGTTAGCAGTTGCTTCTTGGGGGTGCCTTCACCCATCATCTATCATGCAAGCAAGTCTTTTTAGATGCTTTTTCCGATGAACTCCACAATTCATCTGTGATGTTTACAATTTTATGTTTTGATGATGTATTCCAATCGACATTGATTGTGTTGAAGTTATATTTTATTAACTTTCATATGTCTTTTGTCATTGATTTAGATCTTGCTGATTGCTTTACATTGTTAAGTATGTTGATTTGGTGTTTGCCTCATCGACAGCCAATTTAAAGATCAGTGGCTAGATTTGATTGGATCAGTGGCTTGACTTCAATTCCTAATATGTTTGCGGTGTCTTTTCAAAATTTGATTGGGTATTGTGTGTTGTTGTAATTGGCCTGTCTCAGTTCAATCTACACCTGACTGCGCTTTGGAGAAGGATTTTAGTAATTCAAGTGGATTTGATACTACTCAAATTAGTATTTAATAATAAAAAAATTTTATTTACATTTACTTATTATAATATATAAATATTAATATAAAAATAATTTTTTAATAATTTAATATTATTTAAAAAATAAAATGGGTCGTCAGACTAGTCTAGGCTCTGCATGGTTTGGGCTTGGGCAAAGAATATATTTTTAGAGTGGCGGCTTGACTTATAACCTTTTGATACAATATGATTATACAATTATAATATAAAAAATAATTAAAATATAATATAAAATATAACATAAAATAATATATGTAAGTCTGCTATAGGTAAGAGAGTATATTAAATTTTTGCATAATTTAAAAGTATTAAAATTTATATAAATATGTAATATTTAAAATATAATTATATATAAATATATGAATATAATAAAAATATTTAATTGTTAGATGTGCATTTACTAACAGGATTCCTCAGTTCTTTGAATTTACACTTGTTATATACAAAGACCTGCTACTGTTTTTGTTTATTATGTTCTGTGTCTTCATCATAGACACTGAATGAATATCTAAAAACGAAACGAAAAACAATAGCTCTGATATTGTAGAAAGCTATCTTTTTTTTTTTTTTCAATTAGTAAATTACTATCTTTTTATTTTCTTGAGCTGGCTTCTAAAAACGATAACTTTTTTATATTTATATCGTGTCAATCTTATTTTTGTCATAATTTTATTTAGCGTATTATAGTCATAAAAAGTTTCGACATGTTAATATTTTGTGTTGTATAACATTTAATATGTGTTTTCGTGTCATTTTATGTTATTTTTTTCATCTTGTATCGTATTTTAAAATATATTTTTATCATAATTATGTTATATAATTGCATAGTATTCAAAATTATCGGATTGGCTTCCCTGTTTACCGCAAATGGGAGTAGAGGGTAGCTTCCATGGCTGTTGAGCTGGTTTGGCGTTTGCGGCAGTGCTGAATAACAGCGAATGAGGGAGCTGAGTATAAACTCTCGGGGATTATTCAGTAGGGAGGACCTATGTCTTTGGTATAATGGACATAAAACTTTGAATCAACCTTGAAACAGTGTGGTTAATTGGACATTCACTTGCTCTTTTAAAAAAGTCATTAAATAAATGTGGATTTTAGCTCAATTCTTTTATGTTTTTATCTTAAAAGACAATATTAAATAAATTTAAAATTTGAATTATAATATCTGTAAATTTTTTTACTTTTATATTATGATTTTTTTTGTATATAAAAATTAATATTTTATAAATTTTAATATATTTATATATTATTTATATATTATATTTTAATTAATTTTTTTATATTATTTTAATGTCGTGTAATTGGATTTTATTGTCATGTCTATCAATTACAACTTGTTTTTACCATGCAAAAGAAAGATGAAAATGTCATTGTGCTCCCTAAATGACAATTCTTAGTACTTAAAAATCTTCCTATAGATTAAAGTCTTCATACGGTCAACTCAGCATCTTAATCTTTTTTCGAAAGTAATTTAACTCCAAAGCTAAGAATCTCAAAAGTTTTTTCCAATTTTCCCGAGATGATTAAGTCATCAAGCCAACGTTTTTCCAACCAATAGAGTTCCAATATTTGTCGTAAAGTGAAGCAACAAAAAAATTGGAAGTACTCTTGCTTTTAAAGTACCAAGTGCTTCAATTTGTAGGCAAATAGAGAAGAAAAAATCACGTGATAAATTTGAAAAAAAAAAACATAATTAAAATGTGTGATAATATTATTTTAATAAGTTTTGTCATTTGTAAGTGGAGATAAAAAAAATTAGCACACAACAAATTCAAAAAGAGATGATAAATACAAATAATATAAAAAATAATTTAATTTAATTTAATTTTAATATCATATTAAGTATTTAATTTAAAATTAATTAATAATAGATAAGATGTTTATTTTCGACGTAAGATCACAAAAATTCAAGACCCAACAAAAATAATAGAAAAGATGCATTTTATGATTTGTACTCACTAGTAATGGTTCGAGAGAAGGTATCTCTTGAAAGAACTTTGTTCGTCAAGGTTATAGTCGAATTAGAGATGGTAACAGTTTAAATATTTATATATTTTTTAATATTTTAATTTGAATCGTTTAATTTAATCAAAATTCAAATTTGATTATTATTCGCTTATTATTTGAATTTACATACGATTAAAGAGTGATATTCATCGAATATCGAAATTCATTAAAACATTTAAATTTATTGAATTAATTTTTAAAAAATACATATATAAAATTAAATAAAATTTTAACATATAAATGAATATTACATTCAAATATCCAAATTCATTATCTATATAAATAAAACAAATTAAATATTTAACATATTTAACACAATTCCAACCAAAATTAAAACATATTCAAATAACAAATATCTAAATATTTATATTCGATTCTGTTACAAATATTAAATCTAATATCCAAAACCCATAAATATTTTAAATTTGTAATATATGACTTTAGAAAAAAAATATATAAAATAATATCAGATGTTCAATTTTTGCTCTCCATCCCCATCCTTAAAAGGTGAATAACACCCAAAGTTTTCTCTCCGACACAAGGCCAACTTCTATTGTCAACACATTCTCCCATTCTATCTAATGCTATTTAATAGGCGATATCATGGACCAAAATTGTCATCAGCGTCCAACAATAAACCAGATTTTTGTAGCTTAGCCTACCATTTTCAATGAACTTTTAACATATTTTAATAATCTTCTTCCAATTCTAAATCTTCAACGCTAATTTGTTAATCTTCTAAAAGACCTAGCTGCTTTGCCTTTCAAATTATCATAACCAAGCTTATAACATCTATAAATATCTTGACTGTTAATCTGAAACTTAATTTAATTAGTTCATCATTATTCTTAAAAGATGACATCCAACGTATATGAATTTCAAAATCTTAACATCTATAACTTTTATCTTAAGGTGCAACCGCTTATGTGTGTGTGTATATATATATATATATATTTAAGCCTTTAGTGCTCAAATTCAAATTTGTATGGGCAAAAGAACAAATAATTCACACCAATATATCCAATGGATAGGTTCACGTTTATGAAAAGTTATTGAAACTATCCAATGTTATGGAAACAAGACAACCTTAGGCTTTTTTATTAAAATAATAATAATTTTTTTGTAATTAAATTTTTTAAAAAATTAATTTTTGAAATATATTTTTTTTAACATTTAGTTTAGAAATCATTGCTTCAATACGATTTCTCAACACCATACTTAAGAAGTCGCTAATTGATTGGGCAACTTCCCAAGTAATTTCATTTTTCTAAAGTGAGAAAGTGCAACTTGAATGGCAATTCCTCACCACCTAGCTAGGAAATTACCTTATTAGTGGACGGCTTCCCAGCATAGTGTGTGTATATATATTTGTTAAGCAACTTCTCACTTAGTGTATAAAAAATATAAAAAATATGAAATAAGTCATTCATTAGGCAATTTTTCATAATACTATGAAAAATGCGAAATCACTCGTGCATTAGTCACATCTCCCAACACAATTGTATAAAATATTCAATACAAAATAATATATTTATAACAATAGTGGACAAGATTTAATACAGCTGCATAGCTATTGACGAGTGGCCTTTTCGCACGATGTTGAACAATAACATAAAGCTCTCTTCTTAAGCGGTGACGATGAGCAAAAAAATAAGTTGTCTTTAAAAAAGCTGTTGTACCCAACATTGAACAAAAAAGATCCATGTAATCGAAATAAAGACAAACAAAATAGCACACACTAATCAAGGTCAAAAGATGAGAAGAGAAAAGAGATATTGACATAACAAAGGAGATATGCATTGACGGATAGTCATGATGATGATTTTGAGTTTTCCTTTCTTAAGAGACTCCGGACACTCGTTATCTTAGGCGGATCTTGGGATTTTTCATTCCTAGGGCTTAAAGACTCGCTTCACACCTTTTGTCTTCATCTTTCTGGCAATGGCAGCTAAGCTAGTTCAATATAAGCTGGATTTCTACGTGCAAGCTTAGTTTAGCCAAACCTTGACTTAAAAGCAGTCCAATACTAGCAGATGAAAGAGACCATCTTCTCGTCTTCATCTGCACCGAGCTACCAATATGATAGTGCAAGAATGGAACTCGTATACTCCACTTCTTGTTAGTTATGGTTAAATAAAGAAGGCTACTAGCCCTGCCATCTTGCTTTATAGACTGACCGCTAAAACTGATCTTTCTTATGTCTGTTCCCGTCTTGTCGCCTCCTATTCGTTCAACATTTTCAATTTCATTATGACATGCTTCGACTTTAACATCTTCGACATTTTATTGATATCACTGGCATTTCTTCCTGAGTGGATTCTTCTTGATTGCCTTCATTTGCAATATCTGAAATCCTAAATTTACTCATAACCGTAATAATATCTATCATATCAAAAAATTGTAATCCATTGTTAAAGGAACTAACACCTGCTGCACCTAGTACCACCAAAGGCTGAAGTTGGGGTACTAAATTGATATAAGAAAGACATATATGCTGAAGCTGAAATTTGGTTCAAAAAATTAATATCTAACCTGCTTGCCGTGGCTCAGGTCGATAAAACTTATCGTCATCATCATCTCCAGCGTAACTGAAAGAATATTGGCCGTTGATGATAATCTAGGATCGCGTTATGGTTTCCTAAGTGCACTAAAATTATCAACATGTGTCGAAGCATGTTGACTCATCTTTTTACTAACTCCATGACGTTAGTTATGTTTATAAAGCTCCATAGGAGAATCTAAAGTTTAAGTTTATTGATAATATGACTTACTTCTAACATTCTGAAGTCCCAACAATGGACAAATAAAAAGCCGATCATGATCATAAAATCATCTAAAGTATTCATCTTATAATGTGAAATTGTTTTTCAAAATTTCAAAATCATCATCAATTAGTCTAAAATAATTTCTCCAAAATCGAGTCCATTTTCCAAGCCCAGTTTTTTATATGATCCATTCTCTCGGCCCATAACCCTTAATTTTTTTTTCTCATCAGATACCTCAACTTTGAAAAAAATTACTTGGGAAGTCGCCCAATCAATTGGTGACTTTCCAAGTATGGTGCTGAGAAATCATTCCAGAATAATAGTCGAAAACTTGGCCTAAAAAATGGATCTAGTTTCGAAGAAATCGTTCCAAACTAATTGCTAATGGCTCTGAAGTTCTAAACAATTTTACACCATCAGATGAATACATCATATAGTTTTATAATCAAGGCCAACCTTTTATTTGTCCATCAGAAGGACTCCAAGATATTAGGAGTAAATCATATTATCAACAAACATGAAATTCAGACTTTTTTATGAAGCTTCGTAGATGTAGCCGACGTAAGGAGTTAATTCGGATGACGAGTCAACCTGCCTTAACACATGTTGATAATGTTAGTGCACCTAGGATATTAGTTAGTCCTCTTGAACCAAAATACGTTGTAGATTATCATCTAGACCCAGATATTCCTTCAATCACGCTGAAAATGATTATGACGATAGGTTTTATCAACCGAAACCACCAACAAGAAGGCTAGATGCCAACCTCTTAAACTCGACTTCAACTTCAACATATATGTCTACCTTATATCAATTAGCCACCCAGCTTGAGCCATTGGTGGTACTAGTACCTATTTTATTTTTGTGTAGTACGTTTTGATTCCTTCGATAATGAGTTACAATATTTTAATTTGACAAATTTTGGTGTGACAACGAGTGAATTTAGGATTTCAAATATTATAAATGAAGGCAATTAGGAAGAATCCACTTAAGAAGAGGCATTGGCAATGCTAATAAAAGGTTGAAGATGTCAAAGTCAAAACATGCATGGCAATGCAATGAAGAATGTTGAATGAAAAATAGTCAGCACGTAATATAAGAGTTTCCCATTATTGTTTAATACCACGCAAAAAAATCCCTTTCTATAGATATATAACTATGTTATATCGTGTATACAATCATATTTATTAATGTTATAAATGTATATTTTGTAATGGCTTTGTTATACAATTATGTTAAAAAATATAATTTTCTATAATAATTATATTATGTTACTTATCAAAAAGCCATCCACTAATTGGGTGACTTCCACCTAAATGATGAGAAATCATAACTTCAAGTAGCAATTCCTCACCTTCAAAAAAATTAGTTAAGAAGTTAACCAACCAATTGGCGTCTTCCCAAGCATTATGGTGAAAAACCACCATCTCAAGTGACGATTTTTCACTGCCTAGTTAAAAAGTCATCATTTGTAATACTGATTTCTCAACTAAATGTGAAAAAAATCTATTTCGCAAATAAATTTTCAAAAAACCTAATTACGAAAATAAAAAAAAAAATTTATTACTTTATTAAAAAAGCCAAAAAACCAAGTCTATAAATAAAAGCTTCTTTCAATCTTTATTTTACAAAGAAAAGTCATCAACCATGATACAGTTGTAGAAGACTTGAGAAAAAACAAAGAAATACATTAAGTAGAAAATGAGAAACTCCAATATAAAATAATTACTCGAGAAAATGCAAGAAATCCATCAAGTAAAAGACCGCCAAACTAGTTAGAAGAATTTTGGAAGTCTTGTAATCTCAAAATTACCTATGACTATCAAGTTGAGTTCCAAATATCCTTTAATTTTCTCAGCCATAATTATTTTGCTCTTCCATGTTGATGCCCTTTCCAAATTAGTCAAAGAAAGTTATTGATGTACCATATCTTGATTGGCCCAAGTTAGCAGACCTAAAGGAAAAAGAGTTCAAGTATTCAAACCCAATCACACGATCACAAGTTAAAAGAGTCAACTTGCTATATTATGTACTCAATAAAGAAGATCTTTGAATGAACCGTTAGAGATCTATTTACATTGAGTTTTATTCCGATAAAACTCATCAATTTTTTTTGTTCTTTTTTCTCACATTTTTCACTAAATTTCTCTTCCCAACATCTCCCATTCTAATAATTTTGTAAGAAACTTTAAGTAAAAAAACCCATCAAATAGAAAACGAATAAATTCTAGCTTAAAGAACATAAGAAATTATTCTTCCCAACACCTCCCATTCCAAATTTGCATTCTTTCACCAAATTCACATATCCTCCAAGGCCACCAAAGTTTGATCGGAAAGCAAATGTTGAAAAAATAAAGTCTCCAACCGAAAAGAACACTATACCTGGAACAAAAGTAAGGCA
>JBBYHO010000015.1:29661591-29679539 GCA_038382025.1 Adansonia gregorii | reverse complement strand
TTATTTTTCAGGTACAATAAAATATGAAAAAAAAAACCATTATCAAATCATTCTTAAAATCGTGGCACGTATGGCAGCGCTAAGAGATTTTCTTTAAGAAAAAAAATAAAAAAAAAAGTAAAAGAAAAAAAATCAAATATTAAAAAAATGGAAAAACATCAAAGCCAGTAAAAAGCGGGGGAGACAACAAAGTCCAAACAAAAACGGAGGAATGTTTGCAAACTTTATTTTATTAGATGTTTGTCTCAAGCAAATAGATGGTCCATATATATATATATATATATATATATATGAGTGAGATTAATAAGATAATATATATTTTATAAAATATATTTAAAAAATAAAAAATAAATATATGATATATGTGTTAGCTTACGAAATTTACTAATAATGTTTTTTCCTTCTACATATATACCCCAAAAGATATGGACGTAAATACTTAATTCTATCTTATTAGTATAATATGAGTTGCAAAGATGATTTAAGTCTTTTTTTTTTTTTTTACTTTAATTTGTTAAGTTTTAATCTTTTGATTCTATTTTAGACTTTTGGTTAGTAACGCTTCGCTTTCTGAATTACGTTTGATTTATTAACTAGGTTGGGATTACAAATAGGGAACCCAATTTGTTGATTAGGCTTATACGGTTGTACCATTGGTTGGACTCAATTTGGAGATTGAACTTTTATTGACAGTTTGGACTATGATTTCAAAATTGGACTCAACTTATTATAAATGGGATTTGATTTGTTAATTGGACTAGATTAATAATTGGGCCATTAATGTTACAAAAATAAATAATTGAAATTAATTAAAAAAATGTTGACCGTCACGGTTTAGCCATGGCAATCAACTTTAGCTCTTCATTTTCTTCCCAGATAGTTCAAACCATTTCCAGCTCCCATTTTTTACCTCTTAATTTTACCTTTTTCATTGTGAACATGAATTAACCCAAATGCAACAAGCTCAAGCCAGTTTAAAAAATCTGAAAAAGATCTCATATATTAAAATTTAAAATTATTATATATTATTTTTTAAGATATTTTAAACCTCTATGTTCAATCCTTCGAATAACTCTAGCTATAGGTGTGCAAAAGGTCTGATAACCAAATAAAGCTATCAAAGCCTACATTATTCGGTTCTTAAGTTCGTTTTGTTTGATTTTAGATAAATTGATTTTTAATTTCGGTCGAAATATTTTATTCATTGAATTTATGATTTTAAATTTTTAAATCGAATTGATAAAAAAATTAATATTTAATTAAAAGATATTAGTTTATTTAAATCCAAACCCATAACTCATCCAATAACCAATATCCATAATCGAAAATCTCATACCCAACATCTCATTCATTTAGTCTCTGATGATCTAATATTTGAAGAAACCCTAGCCTTGTGCACTTCCACAGAAAAAAAAAAAAAAAATTGAAGCAAGTAGAAACCTTGCTCTTCGCCGCCTCCTTTCTCTCTCCCTCCTTTTGTTCCTTTTGGTCAGCATTTCTGGATCAAATGTCTGATTCTTTATCTGAGATGTTCTTTGTTTTGTCTTTCTAATTTTTTTGTTTTTGAGTTGAGTTTCTTTACTTAGCTCAAGTTTAAGTTACAAAATAACTATGTTTCCAACAATGGACAATAAAAAACCCGCTGTTTACTCAACAAATTTTGCATTTTATAGATTCCAGGGTAGTGCAGGACAAAAGTGACATTACTTTTGAAAATAGAATAACGATCAGACAGGACAAAATGAACAAACCAATCGAAGAGGTTTAAATCGATTCAATTATTTCGATTTTAAATTTTTTCAGTTTGTTTTATAAATTTATTTAATACTTTTAAAATTTTGAAATCAAACCGATTGATGCTCACTCTTATTTGGTTATACGTTTTTGTAGTTTTCGTATGTTGTTTTCAAAGGATAAGGAATACATAAGCTCCCTTTAGCAGTTCCAATGTTAGTTCATGTTGGTTCTTGTTGCATTAATGCAAGGCTTCACGTCAAATTTCATGGTTGATATAAGCTATTGGATCATGTTCCTTCAATTTTTGGTCCATATTTCTTTTTAATATGCCTCTATTTTTTTTCTATCATTATTTTTTGTATATCAAATACCTAAATAAAATTGTATAGTATTTGAATCTTAAAATACGTGTATGTGTATGTATAGGTATACGTATCTGTATTCCAATTTCGCCACTAGTGACCTTCTTAAATTTCTCTTATATTTAATTTGGTGTGGTTGTTAATGCATGTCAATTTTCAATTAGTCAACATTAATATTTTGTTATTTTTTTTAATTGTTGTACCAAATCGAAAAAAATTAAGAAATGTTATGTAATGTAAATTCTTGACATTAAATTCACATTTTTTAAATTAAATAAAGTAGCCCGCAACACAGCGCAAGTAGAGATGATAACCAGGAGAGTTTGGGCAGGTTTAAATTAAGTTATTTTAAATTTAAATTATTTGGGATTCAAATAAGTTTCGATTTAAACTCTTTCAAGTTTTGGTTCAGGTAAATATTACAATTTTTTTCATTTTATATTAAAATAATTATTTTTACATAATTTAAATATTTAAATTCAAAAAATATTATTGTTTTCCAAGTAAAGTTTACTAAAATATGACAATTTTTTTAACTATATTTACGTACAAATATCAACATTGTTGTACATACATTACATCGGGCCTTAGCCCAAATACTCAGTCAAGCATTTAAGACTTTTAAGGGAAAAAGCGATGCTAACCAGCCAAAGGAAAAAACGATGCCTATTTTAAAACCACCTTGATTGCATGCGATACTTGAAGAAATGCGTTTGGGACCACTCGTAGGATCATCAACAAGACCCAGATCCTTGGAACAAAAGTATATAATGTGTACGGTAAGAAAAGAGACCTCCAGAATTCCCTCTCATAAATCGTTTCCTTCTAACTCTCCAGCCCTCTGCTCCTTTCCTCGAGCGATACTAACAAATTTAAGCATTGAAGCAATGCTTTGAAAAATTATTATCTACGCCCCTCGAACCTTGTTTCTTTGCCTGCAGGTCATGCTCTATCTCATCTAGAACACCGCAAAGCCTCATCAACCCAACTAAAGAGACTACCAACAAATATTTGTTAGCATAAAGAAAGAAAATTAATTCATTATATAAAATCAATTTGTTAAAAGAATTGATTAGAAAAAAATATATAGCATATTATCACATTAATATTTAAAACAATTGGTTCTATAAACTTTAATATTCAATATATAAATATATTATTATTATTTATAGTATGATTAAATGTAACATAACTGTACACGTTAATAATTAAATCAAAATAGGTAAATGGTTATATTCGAAAAAAAAAAAAGATTGAAGTTGAAGAACAAATAAGACCAATGTCGAAAAGAAGTACTAATATTAGTTGTTAGATCAATTATTATTCTAATGGTCAATTTTAACTTAAAATTAAAACTTTAAGATTTAAAATTACTTGATATCTATAGTATATGCCTAAATATTTTAATAACTTACCTTAGAATAGTAAATAATAAATAATGATGACTAACGAAGATGAGATGAAATAATGATTTGTAAATATGATGGATTTTAGATTTAATATGATTATACGATAAAAGAGCGATTATTTTTTAATTAATTAGGTTGTAATTAAACAAAAACTAATTACTTAAAATATGTGAACTTAAAAGAATAGAAAGCAGAAATAAAGTAATTAAAGCCTATGTATGAAAAAAAATAAACAATTTGTAATAATGTAAGTACCATGTTTTGGATCTCGTTGTAATTGAGCTTTTATTTCTTAAATTTTGATTTATTTCATTATTTTATAGAAAATTAGTAGTATGATTATTGATATGGTTGTAGCTTAGTAGATAATTATTTAATTATATGAATTTTGATACATTATTTTTTTTAATTTAAACATATCATATATGTAAACATATGGAAGAAAATAAATAAAACTAAGAACAATCATAATGAAAAATAAACACCATTTAGATACTTCCAATTTTCCTAGAAAAAAAAACAATCTTTTAGATGATTTTCAACAATAATCACCATTTTATTTAATTTTTTTTATACAAATTAAAATCATCTCCGAACCTATTAGTTACTATTATAACTATATAAATTAATTGAACTAAGCTCTAAGTTCATTAAATTCATCACCGATTTATTTTTTTATAGTTTTAAAAAAACTTATATATTTTGTTAGCAACCCAATTATCTACACATAAATTAATTTTGTTTATATTATTAAGATGGGTTTCTCTTAATTAAAAATTTGTTAAAAATATATAATTTGACATGTATCCAAATGACCCTAATAATCCGAGCCTAAATTAATTTTTCTTATATTAGGGTTTAGGGTTTTTTCAATATTTTTTTAATTTTAAAAGATATATTTTTATAAAAATATTTCTCATTGTAAAACTGATATATTTAGTATTGCATTATTAAAAGATAATAATAAGTACATATTTTACGAAAAATATTATAAGTATTAGTAAAATTATTATTTGATATAAATATATGTTAATGATTAATAATTATATATAAATGTTATAAATATCAAATAATTTAAAATTTTTATTATATTTTCATCCAATATTTTTAAGTAACCCCATCGGTTCATGCTTCAGTTAGGACTTCGAAAGCATAGAATAAAATTCCTTAATCCTTGCTTGCTTCTTCTCCAAACGACAGAAGGCTTTGTCAAAAATACCAGTACTTTACGAACCTGAACTCCAATCAGACATCGTCCAATCAATGCGAATCTGTTTTTCATATCTGAGTTTTTCTCGAAAGAGTTGTCTTTGGTAATCCTCGTTTTTGGAAGTTGCACACCAACCGTTCGAGGTTTTGTCTCAGAAAAAGCGCTGCCTTTTTATATTATTTCATAATGAAAACAAGATCCATAATATCGTTGTCATTTTCAACAATCGGATGTCAAAAATCGGATTCTATGCTTGTTTCAGTGAGGCAAATATCTAGTGGAGGAAAGAGATCAAAGAAGAAAATATACCACAGAGACTATCAACTTGACAAAGTAATGGACTTGCAAAAGAAGCCGTCTTTAATTCTTCAGCTAAAGTCCATCATCCAATCTCAAAAGCGTCAATGCCTTCTTCTTCGCGACCTCGAAAAGCAAGTTGGATTTGTAGCAAAATGGAACTTCATGTCCATCATTGAGAAGTACCCTTCAATATTCCATGTTGGTGGTGGTCGTGGAAAAGAACTCCCTTTTGTTACACTCACTCGAAAAGCCGAAATGATTGCAAGTGAAGAGGTTGAAGCAAGGAATTTAATGGAACCCATTTTGGTTAAGAATCTAAGGAAGTTGTTAATGTTGTCGATTGATCGTAGAGTGCCACTGGACAAGGTCGAATTGATTGGAAATGAACTTGGCTTGCCTCAGGACTTTAAGAAGTCGTTGATTTTCAAATATCCCGAATATTTTTCGATCAAACATATCAACGGTAGAGCTTATCTTAACTTGGAGAACTGGGATTCTTCGCTAGCAGTGACTGCTCGTGAGGAGAGATTCGCTCGTGAGCAGCTGTTGCAGTCAGCTGGTGGTAAAAAGAAGGTTAGGATCATGAAAGATGGTAACTATCTAGGTCCATTCGCATTTAAAATGTGTTATGCTGCTGGTTTTAGACCGAATAACAGTTACCTTGAGGAGCTTGAGAAGTGGCAGAAAATGGAATTCCCTTCACCGTACTTGAATGCTGGGAGATTTGAAGTTGCAGATCCAAAATCCCGGAAACGAGTGGTGGCCGTGCTTCATGAACTCCTCAGTTTGACTATGGAGAAGAGGATGACATCTGCAAAATTGGATGCATTTCATTCAGAGTGCCTTCTCCCGTCTAAATTAGTGCTATGTTTGATAAAGCACCATGGTATCTTTTACATTACAAATAAAGGTGCAAGGAGCACTGTATTCCTTAAAGAAGCTTATAATGGTACAAAATTGGTAGAGAAATGTCCTATTTTAATGTTTAATGATGAGTTTGTTGCACTTAGTGGTAGAAATGAGACCAGTTCATGTAACAATATGAATTGTTCACAGTTTGTTACATGAAATTTTGATTTGGCTAGATTAATAATATTGAAAAAGGGTTATCTAAAACTAGTTCAAATGAAATGTTGTGCATAAATTGATGCTTCTAGAATCCAAACTCCTAATATGTTTAATGTTTCATCTTACTGAAACAACTGAGAGTGTCCAATTTCCAACATTTACAGATATAATGTATTTCTTCTTATTTTTTGTTTGAAAATGGCCAAGTACTGATATATAGTAATAAGAAAATGCCTTCATAGAGTTTTTTTTTTTATGTATAGTTCAGTTTTGATTTATCGGAGTTTATAGGACATAGTACCACACTGATGGTAATAATGATGGTTATAAGTACCCTGACCGAGAGATATATTTTAACAAAAATGCATTAAGTGGTGTTATGTGATGGGTGTTCATGCAGATCTGAATCTATTGTATAGAGACAGTAAAATTCATCATCACAAAGTGTGCCATTCTTAAAATGAAGTGCAGTGTCCTGAGTAGGAGCATTATCTGTTGTTTGAACTGATTGTTGCACTCCTCAGACTCTAAAGTTCAATTATTTGTTTTGCCTGCAAATAAAATTTTCTAGCTATTTCTTAATATTAATTTTAGATTATCATAAATGCTAGCACATTAGAGTCTAAATTTGCAACTTACTTTTAAGATAAGAACAGGGGAAGAGGTTAGCCTAACTAAAAGTTGGGTGTGATCTAAATGTCATCAACCATATTTTGTAGCATTTCATTGACAGTTTATTAATACAGAGTTCATTTCCGCTAACTTGTAATTTTGTATGCTATAGTCCCATCTTATTCTAGAAAGGTGGTCTGCAGCAATTTAGGTTATAATTTTTGGATGCTTATCTTTAAAATTTTCGTCTTTTTGATAACAGAAAAATCATGTGTCATTTGACCGTTGCTTCCAAGGTATGTATTTTGTACATCACTTGTTAATTTTTATCATTGTAGTGAAATTGACCTTGTTGATTTAATTCCGTTGCATTTCAGTTATTTAGCTTTATTCAGTTTTCCCAGTATAGGCAATAAGAATGCACATATTTAGCATGTGAAAATAAAATATGCATAAATAAATGACATTATGAAGCCAATGTGATCATAGCAAGATTGATTTCTTAACATGTCAAATCCCTCTGTGCCATTTAGACTCAAATCTTCTTTGATATCAACTTAATAGATCAAATGATCCAAACCAAAAAATGGATTTCTTTCTGATTTCAACCTTATGAGTTTTGAAACCTTACTAAGCATTAGTGA
This sequence comes from Adansonia gregorii, assembly GCA_038382025.1. Lineage (NCBI taxonomy): Eukaryota > Viridiplantae > Streptophyta > Magnoliopsida > Malvales > Malvaceae > Adansonia > Adansonia gregorii. The sequence goes on along the minus strand of JBBYHO010000015.1, from coordinate 29,672,197 downwards.
ATTACCATGTTAGTGTATGTTGTTAATGCACTTGACATAGAATATGATCATTTTAGGTAATTGATTGGGTAGAGAAAACCAGTGAGAGGGGTTCTTTCTCCATCTTGCCTCATCAAGAATGGAGGGCAGCCAGTCTATGCACCATACTGTTTTTCTGATCTGTGTTACTAGTTTTGCTTATGCAGTGATTTCATTTGATAATTCATTCTCTTATAAGCAAACATTTAAATCCTTAAAAACAAAAGCAGAGCGAGCAGAGGCAGAGGCAGAGGCAGAAGCAGAGGCTGCTTTCTCTACTCTACTGCTAATACATACATATATATATATATATATATATATGCAGAGATTTGAATAAAAGCACTCTAGATTTGCTTGCAAAGTTAGTAATTCTCCTGGTAAGCTTTTACCTGGACTATCACTTTCTCTTGGGCGTAGGTTCTATGTTTTTCACATGTTTCTCTTTGGTACCTGGCATTGATGCATGCCCTGTTAAGACTGAAGAAAATTTCCTAGTGTGTTTGACTCCCTCCTTAACCATCAATGTTGAAGTTCACTGCTAAACCTGCATCATGTTTTGTGGAGATGAAGAAATCCTCCTATTTTTGTGGAGATTAATAAACCTGCATTATGTTTTGTGAAGTTCACTGCATCATGGTTTGGAGTGAGTCCTTCACGATACTACATTCAGCAAACAAGGCCCAAAAACAAAGGCAGGAGAACATCCTGATGAAGAATGCCCTGCAACTAAGGTAAAGTGCTTATGGGACCTTATAATAAAGCAATCAATATATTTGACTCCTAACAATTAGTCGTTCCATATTTTTTATTACATTTATATGTAATTCTAGAAAACAGTTTCATAGTGTATCTTCATTCATCTGCTAACAAATGAAGTGTGTTTAGTTTGTAATTTGTAATGGCATATTCAGACCAGTTATCTAATCCTGGGAAAGAGTTACTGTCAGATTTAGTGACATTTATTTGACATAATTAGCCAAATGACTTTGCCCGTTTCTAAGCTCTAGTTCAGTTCTTCATGCTTGTGCTCAAGTAAGGGTTAGGTTTTTGTTCAGTTCTTCATGCTTGTGCTCAGGTAAGGGTGAGGTTTTTGTCTTGTGTCCTTGATGATGCTCTTGTATTTGCATGCTCATATATGCCTTTATTATGGTCAATAACATCTGACTAGCTGTCAATAATGCTACTGCACAGGGTATTGCAGTCCATACTACCGCACTACTTGCCTGGACCAATGAGTATTTTCCTTGAGTTCACCCCAATGCCAAGTCCTGGACACCTTTTATCCTTAGGAAACAGTTGATGGCCAATTGTTGGAATTTCTTTTTTTCTGCAACTTAATTGTTATGTATCCTGGCTTTCCTTTAAGTTCATTTTCTCATCTTATGACTCTATAGGCTACTGAGATCTATATTGCTCCAATTCTTCATTTTTCTCAAAGTGCCTGTGTTTGACACTAGTGTCCGACATATTTTTAAATATGGGTATAGAGATATGACCCTCTAAATACGTGGAACAACTTAGAAAAAAAAATTGAACATACACGTGTCGAACACATTCCCATATAGAACAAACATCCAAACCTGAGTAAAAATGTTGAAATAAAAGAAAATTCTAGGAGATAAACCAAGAAACCAATTATAATCTTTGTAAAAATTCCCCTGATAAAGCTTACGAGGAGCAGTGGACCCTACTGGAAGACAGAATGATTTTAATGGATCTTCAGTTGTTTATTATCATACAAAATCTAGGAACTCTCAGGCCATGTTTGATTATTGCATCAGAAAGAAGGTAGCTACATGAATATTTTTTAAAATCTATTATATGTATAGAACTACTAGATTTGTCCCTTTATACCAAAATTCCTACTAACTCATAATGTGCTTTGCTCTATTTTATTTTGGAGCTATAAAGTTGATAGATTTGTAACTTAACTTGTTGGGTGTCAGCAAACATTATTAGTAGTAGTAGCAGTACTGATTTTTTTTTTATAATTGTGTGTAAGAATTTTGTAGATTGTATGCCAAATCTTTTAATTCTATGAAGATTGTTACCCAGCTTGGATAGAAATGAGGATTATGAAAGGGAGCTAGTAGACTAGTACTTTATCTCTTTGCTTTTCTTAATGAACAGGAATTGTTGAAAGCTATGTTACTCCGACTCTTTATTTTTATTAAAATCTCTGTATCCGACACCCGTGTTCGACTCATATCCGCACATGGATACAGGGATATGATCTTCCAAGGACCCTCCAAATACATGAAAATCTCAGACAAAATCAAACATACCCTTGTCTTGAGTATTAAATTTAGGAGAAATTTAGAATTCAGAGTCATGGAACATTCTCCCCTTTCAATCTACTGATGTTTAATAGTGGTTTGTGATTATGGATATAATCCCTGTTTGCATTGCAACAATGTCTCTTAGGTCTGGGGATCAAGTCACTTTATAATAACCTTGCTTTACTGTATTTCTTGATCAGTTAAGCACTCATCGATGTGTTTGATAATACATGATGAAATGGTCTAGCCATGTAAAATAGAAAGTAGGGACCTTGATGGCCGCAACCAATCATGCTATTCTTTAGCATTTTCTCATCAATAACTTTTGTTAAAGGTAAAACTCAAGCACTTGCCATTGTATAAACCTTCAATGCAGTTGTCTTGGGTGATTGCTCCTACTGAAATAATTGCATACTTCAAAATGAAGGCAATCAGGAGAACCAGGCATATTTGATTGGAATAGATTCCTACAATAAAGAAGATTTTACTTCTTTTAAATATTTTTTACCTTTCTTTTTGGTTAAAATACCATTTCGCATTTAATGGGAAGAAAAAGCTAAAATTCCATGGTTTGATGTTGCCTACAATGGCATTTTTTCTTTTATGGAAATATGTCATCTTGATATACTGTCTACTGTTATACTTTAACCACCCCTGCTAGAATTGTGTTTCCAATAAAATTAGGCATCGTATGAAATGATAATTATTGCAGGGACAGGTAACTTTATAAAATAGGAGAAAAAAAGGTTAAAAAGCATTAGGGAGATTACTCCAACTTTTCATTTTTCTTGAAGTATCCTCATTCGACACATTTCCGGACATGGTTATGGGGATATGACCATCGAAGGACCCTCCAAGTACATGGGAAAACTTAGAAAAAATTCAATATACCTGTATTGGACACATATCTAATACTCACACTCGAGTCCAAGTAATATAGCCTGGAGGTATCTTATTCTGCAGAAGACCGGGAACTATCTGTTTTCTTAAAGGCTTATCTTCTTGTGTGACTTTTTGAAAAGTAACTTTTAACTTGTTCTGATTAGCTAAAGAATAGTACCAATGCTGACAACATAGTGCTAATTTAAAGTTTTCATGATATTGGTTTCCTTTGACATTAAAGTTCTATGCCTCACTATCAAGGTCATATTCTCTTTAGTTAAAAGTTTTTTTTCCCCCTTCAAACATAAACAAATGGTAATTGATTCTTGTGCTATAATTATATTCCACTTTTTTCACTTTGTTCAAGCTTTGCCTAATTCAATCTTTTTGCAGAAATGAAACTGACCGTCCACTTTGAGAGGATCAGAGGATTTTTAACAAAAGAAAGAAGGGAGATATGTTTGCTCCCACACAACTGAGGTAAGCACATTGCTTCAGTTCCAGCTCCTTTTTTTTTTTTTTTTTTCCCTTTCTGGTTGTTGTTTGTTTCAACCTTTTTGCATCATTAAAGGTGGACTTGGTACTTAAACGATTTGTACCGTTAAATGCTGTGCCATAGAGTTAATGGAATGATGGGGAAGATTAGCATTTTTTTTAATATATCTCTCGAGTATCTTTGATCAGGTGGGCATGTTTTGAGGATAAGAAAAGCACCCTTTAGTTGGTATTATTTAACATTTCTTTTTTTGTTATCTTTCCCTTAAAACAGCCTTATATGCACTAAATTCCTGGTTGAACCAATAGGCTAAAATAGGTTTAAAATTAGGTTGTTTTTAGTAGCATTAGGCATAAGGGGAAAAAAAAAGGCAAGAAGTTCGTTTACAAAAGAGGAAATTCTCTCTCAAACATAACCAAGGTTAAAAAGAACCAGACCGGCTGTTGAATCGTTCAGACCTTCGATTTTTAGTCTAACGGGTTAAAGAGGTTGGACTGACCAGTTTAAATTTTTTTTTTTTTTTTTATAATTCGAACACTAAGTTATATGTAAATAAATATTAAAAATATAGCTAATAATTAATAAAAATGTTTATTTGGCTTAATGATGTGATCTTTAATAAAGTCTAAGAGGGTAGAGGTTCACATCTCATTAATTACAAATAAATTTTTTTTAAAAAATTATAAACCAGTTTTTTATTGGTTCAATTTGGTTTTTACTTGTTCAATTAATTAACGTTTCTAATATTTGTATCGGACCAAAATACAATCCGATTTCCAGTTGAATTGGCCGGTCCGATCTAGTTTTTTAATCCATTCAGTAGCTCATGGCAACAAAATTAATGTGTTTAAAGTAGACAACTCTCGCCACATATCTTTGAGTCTTAAACCTTTTCCCTTTCTGTGCAATTTGTTTTCTTTTTGTTTTTTTTTTTCTCCAACTGCTTTCTTTCATTTAAAACAAAATGAAAGAATGACGTCAACTTGTTTCAACACTTTAGGATGAATTCCCTTTCAGATTTTCTCGAAAATTGGAGCGGGGGCTTTTTAAACAAGAACCCAGGAAGAAAAGTCCTCTGCAACTGTCTATGAAACCAGCATTTTATGAAAATCACTTTTAAGATATTTCTACATCAATACAGCACATGTAGAGAAAAAAACAAAGAACATCATGAATAGCCCTGTCGACACCGACACTCAAGTTTTGTACTTAACTGGAACACAATATTTTCGTTGAACATGCATCATCATTGTTCATTTTGTTTTGTGGTTGAACCGTCAAACTTCTCAGCCGTATCAAGCTTTGCTGTGACATGCCTGAAAAAACAAAACTTCAAAAGCAAAAATTGAAAAGTTATATAAGGCTGTTTTTCAAAGAGTTTGAGATGGAAAAGAGAAAAATGGGTGGCCAAAATCATACCACAATATACAAAAGCTTGCGGGATAGGTGGGGCTCTAGAATTGACGTTTGGTTCAATGATAAAACTTCGGGTAGTTTTATATCATACAGATTTGCAATAAATATTCCTCAAGGAAAAAGAAATAATAATTCTAAGAATTACACTAAATTTATAGGTTTTTTTTAATAAAAGAAGTCTCAATCTAGATATAGAAGGAAGATTATAGACATGGGGATTCAAATACAAAATTTGGGGAATGTCAAATGACTTCATAACTCAACTAAATTAATCTCTGGTTAAATTCATAGGTAATTTTATATCTTCTTAGTGTTGTCCAAAACCCTATAAAGCTGCTGCATCATGGCCTGCTGTGGTTTTTTGGAAAACAAGGATAAGAAACAAACATATCTTCTTCATATATTTTATGCTTACTGTGGGATAAATGAGCCTTAGTTATTGGAACATCTGTGTCTGCTTTTCTGAATAATTTGTTTATGAAGGGTTCATGGGCTGATTTAGTGTATGAACCCATAATACTCGGAGTTGAGTGAGTGTTGGACATTATTATGTATTCGATATTAGTATGTTCAAGTTTTTTTAAAATTTTCATGTATTTAAAAGATTTTTAGAAGATCATATCTTCACACTTATATTCAAATATGTTTCAGACACGTATATTGAATATGAATATTTTGAGAAAATGAAGAATCGAATTGACCAAGGGCGGGACAAGTCTAGCCTGGCAATCAGTGTCCATCATTCCATCATAAGACCGAACCAGGAATAAACGAAAGTCTGTTAGATTTGCAGAGAGGGTAGGTAATAATTATATCATTTCATGGTGGATCCCAATCTGGCCGATTGTATTAACTGAGTCCTGTCCTATTGTTTCATCATATTGGCCCATTTGGCTTTTCTTTTGATATATGGGCAGAGGCTAAGATGTCCAGATGAAAAACCCCTTCGCCTATTGCATCACTAATGCCCGTTAAAATACAACAGGCTGTTACCATGTCAGATGATAGTGACTAAACCAATCTAGTTAACAGTGATTGTAATAATAATTTCACCAGAAAGTCTGGCTGTTAATTTGTGTAGAACTACTGTGAGATCTGAAAGCTCATTGTTTTTGTAACTTACTGATCAAAGTAATTGAAGATAAATTAAACCCTAAATGTAATATAATTTATTCATTTAATTATCTTTAAAAAAATATTATTTAATAAATTTAAAATTTTAATTTTAATTTTAATTTTAATATTAATATATATATTTTTAATTTCGATCTCCGACTTCTTTTCTGCCATAAAAAATTATATTTTTATCCATAGCTAGTGAAAACTTTTTCTTTTTTTTTTCTTATGAAAATGAAGGGATTGGTTGCGAAGTCAAGCAATTTTGTCTTATCCTCGAGCTGAAATATAATTGGAACAGGTTCTAATACACTCATATTGTTCTTCCTTGTAGTTTCTAATTTAGATTGGTCTGACTTTTTATTTTATTTAAGATATTCGTATTTAATATTTATATCTAACGAATATTTAAATATGAATACGTAAATATGAGGTTAAAAGAATTTTTTTTAAATATATAAAAAATTAATTTTAACATATTTATATTAAACACATATTTATATTTTAGATTTACTTTTGAACGTGCTTGCCAAATGTCTGTAGCTATATTTTGAAGCCAGCTTCTGTTAATATAAATAGAACCAATTTGCTAAACCTGTAATCTAGGTCCCATCGTTTAGCTGATAGCATTGGAACCTCCTGTTGACAAAGCACAAAAACTCTCTCGTCTTGTGGAAAATAAAAGGAGATGCTATTGTTACATTGACATGTTTGAAATTACCTTGAACCTTCCAACATGTTTGATTGATTGAATGATTAAAGATGTTTAAAAATTGATGTAATCGTTGAGATTTTGCATTGATTCCTCCACTAATAGGAGAAAAAATGATTGATTAGACTGATAGTAGTGCTATTAATGTGGAGGCAGCAAGTCAAATTTTCATATAAGGAGAGAGAGAGAGAGAGAGAGAGTTTGAGCACTGCATGAACACGTTCTCTCAAAGGCGGTCCATGTACAGTCTAGTTTTTAGTGCGGTGATAAATTATATTACTCAAATAGGGTATATTAAATATAAATGTCTTTAGATAAGTATGGTTAAAGTTTCTTTATAATTTTTTAAAAGTTCGTATTTTTATATTTATATTAAAAAATATATTATACGTTAATATTAAATATTTTATAAAAATAAAAATAAAAATAACAAAAATCAAGAAAGCATAAATAATATTCTCTATAAAATCATTTAAATTCATTTAAATTTAAATAAGTTTTGCCTGCATATGCTCGTAGATATTTTTTAAGATGAGTTAATCTACATTTATAATAATTCTTATAATAATAACATTAAATTTAATACAATAGTTAATAATTTTATATATATTTTAAATGGGTTAGATAAGAATCAATAATTAAAGATATCCATTAATAAAATTGGTAAGTAAAAACATGTCATAATCATCTATGAGTTGTGATTTTGATAGGGACAGGAAATTTTGTATGGTCCATTATTGGTGGGCCAAATCATCTTTCCCCTACATTTGCATAATGAATTGTCTTGAAAGACAGCACAACATGTATCATGCATTTCTGATATTGGCTAATAGTACCATATATTTTCTTCCAATTTATTTGGTCCTAAGTGATGGCTTGATTCTTTGTAATGTCATTCTCAACTCCATGAGCTTGGAATGTACAACTTTGAAAAGAAAAAAATAAGAGGGGAGGGGGCAGGGAAAATGGGAATAGATATTAAATCACACTAAAAGACCCATGATTTATGGGTCTCAAGACTTTCATCTCTTTTAATGTGGGATCAAAGTGGGTCCTTCGTTGCATTGGCTTTTTCATCCGTATAAGAGAAGGATCCACTTTGATCTGAGTCTATCATTGATATCACTTGTCACTAATTCACACATCTAACTGAAAATACATGTCGGTTAAATGAGAAAAAAATTATTATTTATAAACTCCTGATTCATCTCATCTCTCTTCAGTATGAAATTTGTGACACTTGGACGAATTCAATGCATTTGCATCGAAATCACTTATAATATATGGGGGCCTCTAGTTTGTCCAATCCAGTGTCATATCGACATATATATCCTATCCATACACATTGAAAAAAATCCAACCTATTCTATGTTAGACATCATGTCATCAGCCCCTTTTCCTCAACCCAACCAACCCTGCATGAATGAATTCGAGTGGTGGGTTCTCTTACATTGGTTGCCGCTCTATGAAGCTATTATGAACACCTTTAAGGCAAAGTACTCACTCATCATCAATAGTGACAAGAGAGAGGCAAAGATTGAGAAAAAGAGAAGCATAATGATTTTACCCAAATTTATTATTGGAGGGAGTTGGGTTTGCAACCACAATCCCTGAGAACCTATTTACTAGGATGACTGAGAGCTTTTAGTCTTGAGCACATGGGCACTGAGTTAGTGGGAGAAGCTGGTGTTTACACTCAGCACAGCAAATTGTCAAAACCCAGAGAAAAAGAATAGATGCAATACTTATCTTCTTTGTTTTTTTTTTCTTTTTTACCAAAAAAAAAGTTGTAATCTGGTAATATAAAAGAGATTGTGATGTTAGGATGTGAATTTTAAATTTATTAAATATTATTTATAAATAATATTTACATGAATTAATTGAGTTAAACTATAAATTAATTTTTGTGTTTGATTTTTTAGTTTTCTCTTTCAATGTTTCATTGATTTAGTGGGGTTTTGCTGGATTCTTGTTTGCAATAAATAATGTCGCTCTAAACTTCAGCCTGACTCCACCACCCTTCACACCGAATTGTGATCCTATGTAAAAGTAGACTTATGGCAACAAGGTACTGAAATTCCCACATAAAGGGGTAAAAAAACTCTTATTATGCAAGATATGATTTATGGGTGAATGGTTTATGCACTCTTCCTTTGGGGTTTGTGGGATCTTACCTTGAGGCTTGACCCACCATATCTTTCTTAAAGAAAATTATAGAAATCATATGAATTTCCAAGACTCGAATTATTTACTTAGTTTGATAGATCTAGTTTGATTTATGTTAGGTTTGGAATAAGATATTTTGATTTCATGCTTGTATTTGACTTGATTCAAATTTATTTTTTTTTCAATTTAAAAAATGTTTTTATTTAAATTTTAGTTATAAAATATATTTAAAATATAACAATAACAAAAAAGTAATGTTAAAGCATTCTAAAATATTTGTTGGGTCGAATCGAACTTTTAACAATCAAATAGTTTCAATGTTTATACTTAATTTGGTCCAATCTATAGATGATCATGGGTTGAGACAGGCTTAAGTATAGTATTAACATAAAACATATTTATCCAAACCTAGTCCGATCCAAAATGTAGGTCTCAAATCTTGCCCAAATGCATCCATGTTTGTAGATGAATAGTCAAAGCCTGTTTAGATCTACCCATATTATATATTTTTTAATATATTTGTAAAAATATATATTTAAAATTTAATCTTTATTAATTTAATATTTTTCTTTTATCACATATATATTTTTTTATATGATAAAAATTATAAAATATATAAAATATAAAATTAATATATATTATGTAATAGTAAAATTGGTTAGGTTGAACTAGGCTTGAGCCTTGAAAGTTGTGACAAGACCTTACTTATTTTTTAATAGAACATAATTTTTTTATCGAAACTTATTTTTTTATTTAATATTTTTGTTCAAACTCTTTTAAGTATCGAGCGAACCTTCTACCTTAGACAAATAACCTAATCTTGTGCAAGTCTAGCACAATCCCACGTGTAAGAAGCTTTAATTTTCATAGTAGAATGAGAAGAGTGGACAGTAAAGAAAGGGAATCATCACATTCCCTATTCAGGTCAAATTAGGTTTTTAGAGAACCCCCCCCCAAAATAGTGATTCCATCTTTTTTCGAGTATTAATTTGATAGTATTTTCATTTTTCTTGTTGCCTATAGGCCTCAAAAACAAGACACCTTGAAAACAGAAGTTCCTACCCAACAAATAAATTGCTATTGAAGATTGAACCTTCTTTCTTTATGCCCATGATTTGTCCTACCATTGAAATATGAAAAACCATGAGCCATAAAAATTATGCTAAGTTTGATTCCCACTACTCCATTGATATGTTCCCTATCAATAGGTTTCTTTCACTAAGTTTTGTTTTTTTGCCCCCTCCATATTTGTGATTCACATTTCACACTTACTAAGAAATGATACAATGGGACCATCTCAATTTTAATTTAACCTAATTTGGGTCTTATCAATTATCTTATAATTGATGACTTATGAAATGGGTGGGAGTGGGGTCATGACTTTTAAGGAGGGCAGAATATATATATATATATGAAGTTTAATTTATTTAGTTTATACAATTATTTTTTAGAGATAATATTTAATAAAATTGAGTTCGATTTTAATATTTGTAATTTTTTTATCAATATATATATATATAT
>JBBYHO010000015.1:29574858-29631337 GCA_038382025.1 Adansonia gregorii | reverse complement strand
TTCTTTAATAGTACTTTAGATCATTTCAAAAATAAAAGTGAAAAGCATATATTTGAGGATGTTACATAACTTTCTCTTGGTTGAAGAAATCCATCATGCTTAAGTAGACGGAGGTGGCGGATTGTTAGTTACTACACAATATTCCTTATTCGAATGCGCCTGTTACAACGATTAACGGCTTCAGGTCTTTCGATATAGGATTTTCAAAAGTCTTCTTAATGGATACAGCGTGCCTACCATTGCCAATACATGGTTGGTAATAATAGCAAGGACAACTAATATAGGTTCTCGATTCATAAGAATAATAAAGTAAATTTACATGTTATGTACAATTAGAAGAATTGAGGCAATTTCAGCTCCAAACCATTCTATTAAATTATCAATTTTTATTAATACCATAAATCAACTGCTTAAATCCATGGTGCTTGTTACAGCATAACTAAAATGAAGTCTAATACTCAATCTGAATAAGGTTAGCTAGTTTAAATGCTATAATAAAATATAGATCCAACCACAGAGAGATGTTCTTGTATATGTGAAATGGTAGTATGTGAAGCAATTTTCACATAAAGCAATTTTATTCATCTTTACAAATATATATGCATGTTCTTTGGTCGCATCTTAGCATAATTTCGACAACAAAAGTAAAAAATGCATTTCAAGATATTAAGTCTTATGTCTTTTTTTGTTGACAAAATCCATGTTCTTTAGAAGATGGAGATGGTGTATCATTCCTTACGAGACAATCATTCCTTATTCAAATAATCTTTGTTATAATTACTGATGGCTTCAGGTCTTTGAGTATAGGATTTTCAAGGGTCCTCTATACAAATGCAGCATGACAAACATTTTCTAATACGAGGAGTTCACTGCAACACTGATCAATAACGCTTCGTATTTTGATAATACTTGTGAAAACTTCAATAAGAAAATGCTAACTCATTCTAGTTTCACAATTATTTGTCTTAGTAACTGCGTCATTCTCTAGGGTACCTATGATTGCACCCCTTATGACTGCACCACTTGTTACTAATAAAATCATAAAGATAGAACTAACATTGAAGCTTGCCATCATGCTTAAAAGTGGTACCTCTACTTTAATTTGGTTGGTAAGGTGAATTTCCATTGAGATATGTTTTCAAGAAAGTTTGCATTTATAGGGTGAGCTATGAGCATGTAGGGCGAGATTTCTTGCCATAAGAAATGCATTGTATTTCCGGTAATTATCATTAATGTTACATATACAAGTAACCATGTACTTAAGGCTATGAATTTATCGATCCTTTTCTATTCCTTAACTATATTGATTAAAACACGAAGCAAATTCTTGAAAAAGGCTTTTATTGCATCCATTTCGTTTTCCACAGAAACCAAATAACTCTAAATTTATACACAAATACTCTAATTAGAAAAGATTTGAAGAAAAATATATTTCTAAATATTGATCGCTTGCTCAAGCCATCATTAGCTTTCGTTCCAGGTTTATTATTTAAAATTTTATTTTAAGTTGTTTGTGTAAATTTTGAACTAATATTTACTCATGTATATCTAATGAGTAATGCATATATATCCTAGAATTAAACAGTTACATTAGAATTTTTTTTTGTTTGAAAAAATTTGCAACCTAGCTTTTGAAAAGAATGTAGGTAAAATCAAATAATAAAGCATAAAAAAAATTAATTTTCTTATTACCTAACAAATTACTTCACATACTTTTTAACGAAGCTGCAATCATAAGTTTTATAATTTAAAATCATTTCTTTCAAAGAATTATAAGCTTGCAAAATTGGCATTGTCATTGTTTTGCTTTGAAAACATAAAGTGCTTGTAATTTTTTTTATCATTACCTACTGCATACTGATTAAGCTAACTTAGAGTTCTATGACTTTTTTAGAAGTTGAAAAACCTAATTAAGCATTTGCTCATTCAACCAAAATTAGCAAACGGCAACATAATGAAGCTAATTACTTATTAATATAGATGAATTCAAGTAGAATAAATAAATTTTACCCTCCAAAATCAAATATGTTGTTGAAATGGACATATTAAAAAGGCTGATAAGGGGCACTTGAAACTGCATTTTTGGTTACCAGCTCATGCCCAAATTGATAAGTAAAGTAAACAAAAAATAATTTACTATAAAACTTGAAAAACAAAAAAAAATCATTGCAATTATATAGGCTAGAAAAATGTAACACATTTCATAGTTAACTACGACGTGGTTAGAAAAGTAAATAGAGACACATGGTTTCCTAAAAATAGGAATAGTAACTAATTTTGGTTTTGGTTACATAACAATGACAGAGTAAATTGACATTAAGTGTTAAATATCAATTAATACCATTAAATTAATATCTTATTTGCATGCTACTAGTTGTAATAAAAAGGAATAAGATAAAATCTAAAAACTTGATTTCCAAATGGTTGGCAAATTTAAATGCTACATTAGAATTTATATCCAACTATAAGAGTCCAACTCTAAGAGATATAACTCCAATCGTGAATTCTCAATTTAATAAGTTGTGTTTCATATGAAACTATTTTATTCTTCTTCATAAACGTATATATAATTTAACTAGGCAAGAATTAAACAAACTTCTTCTTTAATAATGCTTTAGATTATTCCAAAAATAAGAATGAAAAACAAATATTTAAAGATGTCATAACTTTCTCTCAGTTGAAGAAATCCATCATGCTTAAGTAGTCGGAGATGGCGATTTATTAGTTACTACATAGTATTCTTTATTCGAATACGTTGTTACAAGGATTAATGGCTTTAAGTCTTTCAATATAGGAGTTTCAAAAATCTTCTTAATGCAAACGGTGTGCCTAACTTTACCAATACATGGCTGATAATAATTGTAAAGACAATTGACTTATGTTCTGGATTTATAAGAGTAATAAAGTAAATTACAAGATTTGTACAATTAAAAGAATTGAGGCATTTCAACTCCAAACCATTCTATTAAATTACCAATTTTGATTAATACCTTAAATTAACTATTTAAATCCATGGTACTTGTTGCAACATAATTAAAATGAAATCTAATACACAATTTGAAAAAGTTAACAAGTTTAAATTCTATAATAATATATAGATCCAACCACAAAGACATGTTCTTGTATACGTGAAATGGTCGTATATGAAGCAATGCTCACATAAAGCAATTTTATTCATCTTTACAAATAGATATATATGTTCTTTAGTAGCATCTTAGCATAATTTCGACAACAAAAGTAAAAAATACGTTTCAAGATATTAAGTCTTATATCTTTTTTTTATTAACGAAATCCACGTTTTTAAGAAGATAGAGATGGTGTATCACTCCTTATGAGACAATCATTCTATGTTCGAATACTCTTTGTTATAATTACTGATGGCTTTAGTTCTTTGAATATAGGATTTTCAAGGGTCCTCTTTACAAATGCAGCATGACAAACATTTCCTAATACGAGGAGTTCACTGCAACACCGATCTGTAACGCTTCCTATTTTGAAAATACTGGTGAAAACTTCCATAACATAATGCAAACCCATTCTAGTTTCACAATTATTTTTCTTAATAATTGCGTCATTCTCTGTGGTACCTATGACTGCACCACTTGTTACTAATAAAATCAAAAAGATAGAACAAACATTGATGCTTGCCATCATGCTTAAAAGTGGTGCCCCTACTTTAATTTGGTTGGTAAGGTGAATTTCCAACGAGATTTGTTATCAAGAAAGTTTTCATTTATAGGAAGAGCTGTAAGCATATGGGGTGAGATTTCATGCCCAATGAAATGCACTATATTTCAGGTTAATTATCATTAAAGTTACATACACAAGTAACCCCATATTTAAGGCAATAAATTTATCGATCTTTTTATATTCCTTAACTACATTGATTAAAACACGAAACAAATTCTTGGAAAAGGCTTTTATTGCATCCATTTCTTTGTCCACATAAGCTAAATAATTCTAAATTTGTGCACAATTACTATAATTTGAAAAGATTTGGAGAAAATAATATTTCTAAGTATTGATCGCTTGCTCTAGCCGTAGTTAGTTACTGCTTACTATTAAGCTAACTTATAGTTCTATGACTTTTTTAAAAATTGAAAAACACAATTAAGCTTTCACTTTTCCAATCAAAATTAATAAACTGCAACATAATGAAGCCAATGACTTAGTAACATAAATAAACTCAAGTAGAGTAAATCAATTTTACCCTCCAAAATCTAATATGTTATTGACACGGACATGTTAAAAAGGCTAATAAAAGGCACTTGAAACTGCATGTTTGGTTATCAGCGCATGCACAGATTGATAAGTAAAGTAAACAAAAAATAATTTACTATAAAACTTGGAAAACAAAAAATAATCATGGTAATTATACAGGTAGGGAAAAATGAACACATTCCACAGTTGACTACTATATGGTTAAAAAAGTAAATAGAAACATATGGTTTCCTAAAAATAGGAAAAGTAACTAACTTTGGTTCTTCTTACGTTATAATGACAAAGTAAATTGATATTAAGTGTCCAATATCAATTAATACCATTAAATTAATATCTTTTTTGCATGCTCCTTGTTGTAATAAAAAGGAATAAGTTAAAATCTAACACTTGATTTCCAAATGGTTGGCAAATTTAAATGCTACATTAGAATTTATATCCAAAACTAAGAGATATAGCTCCAATCGTAATTCTCAGCTTAATCAGTTGTGTTTCATATAGAACTATTTTATTCTTTTCTACAAACATATATAATTTAACTAGGCAAGAATTAAACAAACATGTTCTTTAATAATACTTTAGAGTATTTCAAAAATAAAAATGAAAAACATATATTTGAGGATGTCATGTAACTTTCTCTAGATTGAAGAAATCCATCATGCTTAAGCAGACGTAGATGGCGAATTGTTCGTTACTAAATAGTATTCCTTATTTAAATACGCCTTTTTACAGTTATTAACAGCTATAGGTCTTTCAATATAGGATTTTAAAATGTCCTCTTAATGAATTCAGCATGTCGAACATTGCCGGTACATGGCTGATAATAATAGTAAGGACAACCGACTTTGGTTCTTGTTTCATAAGAACAACAAAGTCAATTTATAGGATATGTACAATTAAAAGAATTGAGGCAATTTCAACTCCAAACCATTCTATTGGATTATTGATTTCAATTAATACCTTAAATAAAATATTTAAATCCATGGTACTTGTTGCAGCACAATTAAAATAAAGTCTAATACTCAAATTGAAAAAGGTTAGCAAGTTTAAATGCTAAACTAAAATGTAGATCCAACCATAAAAAAAATGTTCTTGTGTACGTGAAATGCTAGTATAAGGAGCAATGTCCTTATAAAGTAATTTTATTCATCTTTACAAATAGGTATACATGTTCCTTAGTTGTATGTTACATAATTTTGACAATAAAAGTAAAAAAATGCATTTGAGGATGCTAAGTCTTATATCGTTTTGTTTATTGATGATATCCATGTTTTTAAGAAGACGAAGATGGTGTATCACTCTTTACGAGATAACTATTCCATGTTTGTTTCTTATAACTACTGATGGCTTCAGGTCTTTGAATATAGGATTTTTAAGAGTCTTCTTTACAAATGCAGCGTGACAAACATTTCCTAATACGAGGAGTTCACAGCTACACTGATCAGTAATGCTTCCTATTTTGAAAATACTTATGAAAACTTCCATAACACAATGTTAACCCATTCTTGTTTCATAATTATTTCCCTTAATAATTGCGTTTATTCTCTAGGGTACCTATAACTATACCACTTGTTATTAATAAAATTAGAAAGATAGAACAAACATTAAATCTTGCCATCAAGCTTCAAAGTGATGCCTCTACATTAATTTGGTTGGTAAGGTGAATTTCCAATGAGTTTTGTTTTCAAGAAAATTTTCATTTTTAGGGCGAGCTATAAGCATATGGGGTGAGATTTATTGCCACACGAAATGCACTGTATTTCAAGCTAATTAGCATTGATGTTATGTAAATAATTAACCACATATTAATTTAATGTTATACGTTTATCCATCATTTTTCTTCTCCAAATGCATTAATTAAAACGCAGGACAAAGTCTTGTGAAAAGCTTTTTTACATCCATTTCTTTGCCACTGATGCTAATTGATTACAAATTTATGCACAAACATTATGAAGACTATAATTGAAAAAGATTTGAGGAAAAATTCTTAAATTTTATTGGGTTAGATTGTCAAATGATTTCTTTATGTAACTAATCTTTGATGACCACCATGAAATGGCCAAAAACTTGGAGTCGCCACCAACCATTTAGGCTAGGTATAATTGAGCACCTATTAAAACTTATATGTCAAGTTATGAAACTCAAAGGTTAAATCTTATGTTCTATATGTATTATAATTTAGTTAGTGGATCCAAGAGTCTTTTATGTATAGGGAAGGTTAGCAACCCTATGATGCCTTAAATTAGTAACATCTAATCATATATTATTTTAATGTCGATTTTCTTAATTTATAAATGTTATTACCTTAGTAAAATCCTCTTTTATGATGTAATTATAAAAAATAGTAAACTCAAGTTTTAATAATAGATTTAAACTTTGCTATGCATGTTAAAAAGTTAGGAAACATAGACGTTTTTTTTATAAGATAATCTATGGGTTTGATTTAAAAAAAAAAGATGTTTCACTTCGAGCATTGAAGGTATACTGACATGAAATATTATCTCAGAAATATTTGAAATTTGATTTAAAAATATGAATGCAAAATTGTCACCAACAAATGAAACGTGTTAATAAGCATTAAAATGTAATAAATATTACATAAAAAAACAACACAAAGCATGGATAGGAGGGTCAGACAGGATATATTTTGTAGTTGCCATCTATTATCTACCAAAAACCAAATTAACAAGTTAGAGATACGCTTAGACATGTGGGTCAATAGAGGCAAGAACACTAAGATTTAGTCGAGAAATTCAAGAAACTAAGGGAGAGAAAATTTTGATTTTTAGTGAGATTTTGAAAAAAAAAAGGTTAAAAACCCATATGGATGAAAATTTTTGTAATTTCTTAAAAATATAATATTTTTGGATAGTTTGCAACCTTGGTGATAAGAAGTTAGTAAATTGGTGCACTATGGTAATGTATCGATAAACTTGGTGAAAATTTTGCATTTTGCTTACCTTTGGCACACAAAACACCTTACCTTAACTAAAAATGACAGGAAATGGATTCATGCTTGTATCTGGCCTTTATGATGTCTTCAAAATTACCTCTTTAGCTCGCATTTTAAATTATTAGAGGAGCATTAAAATGCTTTTTTTCTTGGTTAGAAGCCTTTCAGATAAGATAATTTTTTGTGATTATATTTGATTGGCATTTAAATGCCATATTCTTAACTATCTAGGCATGCAATTTTTATGCATTGTAGCCATGGTTTGGTCAATCATTTAAGATTTTGTTATGCAATCCACTCTATATTCAAACCATTTTATGTTGACATTAGAATGACAAAAGACCACCCTTTAATGCCTAGGTTTATGTCTTCACCTAATCAAAGCTTTAGGCTCAGTCAACCTCTCATGTTCCAAACCCTATAATTCGTAGTTGAGTTTGATTGTGGCCATTTGTTTGGCTATCAATTGAATTCATTTTAAAACCATTAGCTCTAGAGTTAAACCTTCTCATGTTAGCTTTTAAATGCCATAGGCCTTACATTTAGATTTGATTTAGTTATAAAATCAACCAAGGTTACTCTCCCCTATTCTGACCTTTTAGTCTACAATTGAATCTAAGTATAGCCAATTGAATTCATTTTAGAACCATTAGCTTTAAAATCAAAATTTATCATGTTAGCTTTCAAATTTCATAAGCCTTGCAATTTTTGGATTTGAATTGGTTATGAAATAAGCTAAGGTTGCTATCCCCTATTTCAGCCCTTATAGTCCACAGTTCGATTTTATAATGGGTTAACTGGTTAACTGAATTCATTTAGGACCATTACCTCTATAACTAAACTGTTATCTTTTAAATGCCATAGGCCTTATATTCTTTTGGATTAATAAGCCAAGGTTACTGTCCATGTTCTTGCCATGTACTTATGTTTGAGTCTAATTGTGGCCATTTGTTTAGCTGTCAATTGAAATCATTTTAAAACCATTAGATATACAATTACACTTTTGCATGATAGCTTTCAAATGTGATAGGCCTCACATAATTTTTGCCCTATTTAAGTGCTAAATGAGCTAACCAATAGCAATACTCATAAGTTATCTCTTGTCACTACTTAGATTGCCTACCTTGGTTTTAGGTAAGATCATGAGGCATTCAAATGCCCTTAGTGCTAAGCCTTCTAGGTCCTCAAAACCTTTCTTTTATCATCACTTTTCACCTTTTCTTCAATAATCAATTGGTAGGCATTTGAGTACCTCCTATCAAGCTAAGCTTTTGTTCATCAAAGTATCCCATGATCTTGGTCATTTATAGATCTAGTTTGTAGCCAACCTTTGAAGTATTTGAATGCCCAGGATTAGTGATTAATTAGCCTATTTTAGGATAGAATTATCCCCTCTTTTTTTCCCCTTTTAAGCCATTTTCAAAAGGCATTCTAACACTATGTTTTCAAGCCACGTTAGTTCATGCCAAGTTTATTCTTAAAATTAGTTTAGGCCTTGCTTTTGAAATCAAATTCCCAACCTTTCTTCTTAGTTTATTCACATTTTGGGCTTCCTTTAAACCTTTTCAAATGGTTTCTTTCTAAAGTAAAGCTTGGTTTCACTCGATTTTTATATGCTCCATTATTTATCTTCTTCAGCCATTCTTTTAAAACCTATTTTCATCAAACTTTTGAACTTCAAATCAACCTTTGCTTGATTTTCCTTAAAAACCTTACCCCCAAATCACATATGGAGTCCTAACTTGCCTTAAGCCTTATTCAATTACTTTTTATGCAGCCGAACTTTTGTGAGATACATTTTGTTGAGGTCTTATTTTTATCCTTATTTGATAAATACTATCGCATAATTTATCACATCTTTATTTACGTCATATTAGTATATATTGCCAAATCACATTCGATCAAAACCTCATCTTTAAAATCATTTTACAAGAATGGTGAGGTTATTGTGAAAATGTTTTAAACGTGTTAGGAACATGCTTGGAATTTTTTTCATAATAATCTTAACGTCTTAATCTTACAAGAGTCACATGAAAAAATACTCTTCTTTGTTAAGCTGCCAAAGAGATTAGGGAATTTTCAATGTAAAATGTTTATGTGATCATCATCAAATATAAAATAAAAATTTTTGTTTATAAAATTTTGGGACCATGTTTGTTTTTTCTCGTGGCATTTATAACTGATATTTTATTTTGCTGATTAAATCCATACTTACATATTCATATTAGATAAGTGTAGAAGCAATCATCAAAAAAATCAATTTAGTTTTTTGACTAATAAACAAAGCAATATTCTTGAGTTAAAATAATCCATGAACTTATACCAAGTTATTGGGCAAGATTCCATCAATTATCATTTTATGACAAAATACCCTCTTTAAAATGAATGAGTCGGGATTTTTAAAAATAAAATAAGATAAAATCAAAATGAGGCTTCCATGCTTTACCAAGTCTATTAAGAAGTATGAAAAGATTTTTTTTTTCTCACTCCAAATATCAAAGTTTGATTCATTCTATAAATAAAATTATTTGTTTTTTTCATAGAATAGGAATTGTTATTAAATACCAAAAACTTAAATCAACTTTACCCGAGATCTCAGATGATAAGTGAATAATAGGTATTGATTTATATAGGCATTATAGAGGTGTTAATCCTTCCCCATTTATAAGTAACACCCGAACCCTAATTTTTCTTTGGTTATAAGAGCAAACTTTAGGATTCATCATTTAACCCTAGATCTAAGATGATAAGTGATCAATCGATACTAATTTATATAAGTATCATGGAGGTGTTAATTCTTTTCCAGATATAAATGACTCCCAAACCCTAATGTTTATTTAGTAAGAGCAAACTTTAGGATTCATCATTTATGGTTTTGGAAACTTATACTAAAGGGATTAATCCCAATAGCTAACCAATCACACCTAACGTAAAAAGACTCGTAGCAACTGTTTTACACAATCATCCGAAAATAGCTGTCAAACCTCGATAATTTTCAAATCCATAGCTAAAGGATTCATGTCCCATGTAGATACGACACCTTCAATACAACACCAATGCTAAATGAGTATTCTTTATAAGTAGCATTACAATTATATAACAAAAAATTATACTTTATGTATTTAAGAAAAAAAGATTTTCATTTCTTTTATAAAATTATAACTTTTAATTAAAAATCTCCATGCAGACCAGTCTTGTGTAACAGCAATTGCTGATCATAAGTATAGAGACCCTATTTTATCCAGGCCAACATCTAAGCACTAAAAGTCATTATCTAAGGCACCATCAAAGTTATTCGAATGATATTAGATCAATTCCCTACCATTCTAGTCTAAGATGAGGTGCCCAAAGAGTCAAAGGTATGAAAATCTATATTTTTACACAAGTGTATCGATACACAGCCCTTATTATTGATACAAAGCCCCTACATCAATAAAGTTTCAAAATTTTACTATTTATCACAATACTAGGGGTGTTTGTAATGATACAAGCTTATGTCTAGTTAAAATGGTAATTTATAGCCAAAATGTATTGATACATAAGTAATTACATCGATACATCTTGGAGTATATCGATACATTCTTCATTGTATCAATACATTTTGGGTTTTTGCCCAGGTGTATCAATACAAAACTCATTATATTGATATAGATAGGCAAAATTTGCAAGTCTGTGACATTTTTCGCGTTGTGCACCATGAATGAAATCATTCAATCTTAGATAACATTTCCTAAAAATCATGTGAATTTCATTTTTAGGCCTTAAGCATTGAATTGACACATTTTAAAGAGGTCCATTAAGGGTGTCATAAGGACGTTTCACATTAAAATCTAATTTAATAAAGGGTAAGCTTGAAATTGCTCATTTAATTAGCTCATGCATGATTTTTTTTACCTGCAAGAATTATGATTAACCAATCAAATGTTGAAAGCTTGCCTCTTGGTAAAATGACTTACTATGTTGTACATCTCAAATGTCCCAAATGACCCTTGGCTAGGTCATTTTTATGGATGAAATATTATTTTATATAATATGATTTTCATACTTAGCCAAAGGGATAGAACACTATTATTTCATCTTTTAAAAGACTCTACCCATTACCTAAACCCGATAGCTTCTTCCTAATCCCTCCAAAAACCATTTTAAAGCCTTTTATTTCCATCATTTCCACTATCCAATCTTCCTTAAATTGATTTTACAACCTTAAAGCTTATTTTCTTGCTAATCTATGGCAAAGATAAGGAAGAAAGTGAACTCAAAGCTTGAATAGTTTTAATGTCAAAGGGAAAGCTAGGATTCAAAGCCTTTTTAGTATACTTTCTATCCTTCTTTTAGTGATTTTCTATTTTTCATCACTTGTGTCATCTTAATAAGCCATATCCATGTGATCATGACCTTGCTAGTGCTTTCATGCATTATTGTGGCCTAGGTTGTCTTTGTACCAGTGACTTTTGGTGAGGTAGACTAGAATCAAGAAAGCCAAGACCATTATATCGAGCAAGAAGTCAAAAAATGGTAGCATTGATGATCTTCTTTTTCACATAATGGCCCATCATGCATACTTTTGAACAAACTTGACCCAACCAATAAAGTCACTGAATAAAGTAATTCTAAGACTTTGATGATTTTTTTCTTGATGCCTTGATGTTACTTGGATGATCAAAAATGGCATGTTTCATTTTGTCATTAGAATAGCACCTGCTCATACATTTTTTTACCATGTTTCCCTTTTATTCACATGCTCAATCTATGTTCAAACGTTCATTATAGCATGATTTAAGTATACCCATGCATTTTGATGCATTTCTACCATGTTCAGATTGATTAAATGTTGAACTATGTTGCTGGTCTTGATGTTCACTCATATATAGTGTTTTTACTATCTTTAGTTCAATACATGTTTGCTAAAATGATTCTATAATTGCTTGCAAAAATCTATTTTCTAAAAACCCCTAAGCTAAATCAACATGCCTTTAACAAATAAGGTTTAATGTTGATTTATGTTTTCAAACCATTAGTCCTCCAATCTTGGGGATAAATCAAGCTTAAATATTTGGATTCATGGCCTAATAAGAAAACATAAAATCTATTTTCATTTTTAAAGAGATTTTCAGTTTTATAACATCTCTGTTTTAATGCTTCGCTTCGAACCTTGTGTTATGACTAAATGCCATGTGTAACGGGCTGTCTACTTGCTTAATTCCCGAGGACTTTAGATGGATTCATGATTTTATTATCATAAACCCTATAATTGTTAGACATCCATATGTCTAACACCTTAACACATGACTAAAAAACCTTAAACCTAAAATTCCTTGGTTTTGGTATTGGTAACATTATGTCCTAGGTTTTAAAAATCATTTCCAAACCTTAAATGACTTTTCTAGAATTTAGTGATATTTTTCCCTTAAAAGGAATTGAATTACCTTTCCAATGGTAAATCATTTGCCCTTGGATATGCCTGGTTGAAAGAGTTATGATTTTACTAATCTTTACTATTTGTAACCCTTAGAATAAGAGATTCAAATTCTGTATAGGCTAATTCGATCCGTCAAATGATATTTCCTGATTTTCTAAATATTTTTCCTAAATGGTTCATGAAATTCCCTTTCTGAGATATCGTTTGTGATTCATCGACTTCGAATGAGTGTGGGATAATTTCTTAAAATTTACTACACCTTTCCCCTGCACGTGTTGATAGCGCTGAATCAAACCCAACTTCAAAAATTAATTCTTTCTAGAAATGATCTTTTAGGACTTTTTGGAATATTGTTATATTAATCCTTGTCAAGTTATCTTTCCAACGATACGTCATTCACTCTTTGAAGCTTTCAGAATAAATACAAGAGGGCAGACAACATGATGGATCCCTTATTTTCAACATCAAGTAAATGAATTTGCCTGAACCACCTTTGTTAGGCAAGCAAATGCCTTAAAACAAATCCGATTAATTCTCCCCATGAAGCAATGTGCCACATATGAGTTCTATTAGCCTTGAAAGGCTAAAAAATTAATTTTGTTATTTATTTCTAATTTAAGATTCACATTTTCACCAAAATACTCCATTTTAAAAAATTACTAAAATTTTGCCTTGGGGATACTCCAATCCATTTTCTAAGGAGATACCCTAACCTTGTATTTCCCAAACTCCAAAAAAATCCTAATTTTCTCTTTCTCAAATTTCTTTGGACCTTTTTATCAAAACCTTTTTTGAATGCCTCAAGCGGCACTGAGTCTAAACGTGTCTCAAACTCATTTTGGACTTTCCTCAATAATCGAGGTCAATTGTGAGATACATCCCAACCACCCCTTTTTTTTCTTTGCTTTTTATGCTTATTTTTATGCAATATTTATTCTATTTCTTTATGTCTTACTAACAAATTTCCTTTGTTGATGGAAAACTTGCATTCACGCTTTTAAACATTTTTAAAAAAAATTATTAAGGCAATGTTTATATGGGTATCCCTCCAGTATTTGATATGAGACACCTTTTTTGAATCAAATCTAAAAATTATCTTAGCCTTACATTTTGCCACCCTTCCAGGTTACATAATGGTATCAAACATTCTCTACAATAGATTTATTTTTTTCAAATTCATACATCATTATAGAAAGGGATTATATTCAAATAGTGACATAAAAAAACTAAAAAAATCAAGTCTGAGATATTATATGACCATGAGGTATTGATTTAGGGTGTCATGAGGGTGCTAACCTTTCCCCTCCCGAACATTTCAAAATGAACTTTGGTATATATAGTCCATAAAATAGATTCTCCAAGTTTCGTAACTCAGGGCATTTATTTTATTAGGTGTCCAACCATGCCTTGCTGAAAATGTTCAGTGGAGACTCCAAGTTTTGGCCACTTTTTGGTAGCCATCCAAGACCATTAGGATAAGTAATGTCTTTCCCTACTCTCATCACACCATACCTAATTCAAATCCTAATCAAGGGATGACTTAAAAGCATTTTTTTAGGTCACGCATGTCACCATCTAGGTGATCAAGAACCAAAGGCACGTTGCAACAGCTTGGCAATTGAACTGTGGACTTTTCTTAGAAAGTTAAGCCTACAACTAGTAGTATCTTATCCAATTCTTGGACTTATTTGATTTTAATTACTTTTTGACTATAATCCTCTTTCTTTCATTTTTTATATTTTGTTCATGCTTATTTGTTCTCCTTTATGGTCGTTGGGGGTTTCATTTTTATCTGAAAAAATTCATATTGGTTTTTAAATGGTAAAAATGAGTAAAATAAAATAGTGTGTTGTTTCCCCAACACACATTAAGCATTTGCATACGCATTAGACTCTCGGCCATATTCCTTAAAAAGATAATAAAACCTTATATTTAGGTGGAACTAAGCTATTTGCCTCTGTGATGTCAACATCCCATGGGGCTAGCGATGCCTTTTGGAATCTAAAATACCTGTGCTTTCATAACTAATAGTCCATATGGGCATAGGGAAATACATCCACCTAGATCGAACCCTTTCTGCCAAGCCTATGATGGGCTTAGGATCAAAATGCCTCGACTATCATTATTGGATAAAGGAATGGTTTTGGAATCGATTTAGAGTCAACCACCCTATATAATGAACTATATTTGCCAAACCATGTTAAATAATACCAAGGTGTTTTTAACATAATTCAGAGAATAAAACACTTGGGGAAAAACCTCATACCTTTTACTTCATTGTACTATTATTTTTCATAGGCAATGATGAACTCACATCATCACCCACATTTGCATTTTTTTTCTCATAAGACATTATGTGTGCTAATAGGTCATCAGGCCCTTCCGTTATGCTATCCAATGGACGACAAATACTCATCATTTTTCTGGGTAAAACACATGAGTGTTGTCACCTATGATCCTTTCTAAGGCCTTTATACTATCTTTAAAAGAATAAAACTAAAACGTTCAAGTCGTTATGTTGTTCGATTGACAGTTTAATGCATGGCCACCAATAAGTGATAATAAATGAACGTCATTACCTAGTTAGTCAATTATGCTTGAGAGGTTTAATATCACTTCATCAAGGGCGAGCTTAACTCGATTAGGTTATTATGTTATCAAACCAATGGCTAACAACCATTACACTCCTATAGCTGATGGCATGCGAAGGTTGTCATTTAAGATTCGCTCAAGGCTTGATATTGCCTTTAAAAGAATGAAATTTAACTTGTTTAAGCCATGATATTGTCCAATTGATGACTTAGCCCTGATAGCACCTCGGTAATGATAAACAAACATTATCTAATAGGTTGTTAATTCAATCTTAGAAGACACCACACCATTTTAATGACAATGTTTTGACCAGACATGTCATTATGCTACCCATGTTAATTTGTACCATAAAAGAAGTGCGAGCTTTCTTCGGCCCTCTAGGTCTGCCTCAAAGCAAGATACTGCTTATCATGAGGGCAACATATATGTTTCTTTCATATGTATTTATTTTCATTATCTTGCTTATTGAATTTTTTATCTATTACTAATTTAGTGCCTTTTTAGTTGTCGCCATGTATCATATCATTGCCTTCATTATAGGACAGTTAGAAAAGGGATGGTGTTTAAAAAATCCTGTTATGGATCAATCGCAAGGACTAGCAATTGAAGCATACGAGAAAGTTAAGGGATGGCCTAAAAAGAGCTAGCAAATGAATAGGGATCACTTGAAGCCTAAGTTCTAGATCGAGCGTTTTGGAGCAAGTTAAGCTAACTCTTGAATACATGAACTCGATTTTTTAAGAAACACTGGGATAATGTCGAAAAAGACCTCTTCACTCAGAAATTTGATGACATTGCCATTTTACTTTATGTTTAGACTAATGATCAGATGCTTCAGTTTATCGCATATTTTTGGAACCCAACCTACTGGTGCTTCACTTTTACTTAAGAAAATCTAGTCTTAACTGTTGAGAAATGTATGGCTTTGATAAACCTTAAAGGGATTAAGTTTGACAAGATCTATTCTATATCCTCTAAACCACCAGATTTAAAAAAGATTAATTGATATTCTTAAGATTCTTGAGTCATAAGTAACAATACACACAGTCAAGAGAGTTAATAGTGAGTGCATCTCATTGACGTGATAAGATCAATGATATCTATGATGGATTTGTTCTTTAAGTTGGGTTATGGCATTAACCTAGCACTCAGTGTTCTCACAAAGACTATTTAGTCTTTTTTCACCACAAACAAGAGGGAAATAGATGCTTCATTGAGTGTGCTTCTCTCTTCTATATTTGGCTCTATAGTTATTTTTGGGTTAAGACGTGATGGCTATTTCATCCCTAAATGATTAATTTTAGCCTATCATCAAATTCCTTGAGGAGAACTATGTTCCAAATTCCCTAAGGGTAATGGATCAAAAAAATTCAAGAATCCTCTTAGTGAGGAAATAGCCTAAAGAGTCCCTCAGTTCACCTTAAAGTCATTTGTATAGCAATGCGAAGATTTTAAATAGGTCTTACTTATCGATATCTAGGGTAGCATTAGCTTGCTCCACGTATGGTCCTCTGACAGTTTGAATGCTTATAATTTATCCTCGTTCCATGTAACTTTAAGGATTGAAACTTCGGACATAAAGAACAAGCTACATGACAAAGGTACAAATAGCATTCAACTCATACAAGCTAACCTATTGTTTTAAGTTACGAAAAGAGGATAACAAGGTAACCTTATGCTATGAATAATGAAAAATCTATAAAATTAACGATACCTTAGTCTTATTAAACAATGGCTCAGCTGGAATGCCAATGGATTATTTTTTTTAAATAGAACTCTTGACAAGAATTCATACAAGAAAAGGCTAAGCTCTAATAGGAAATCACATAGTTAAAGGAAAAAAAGTAACATAGAGTTTGAACAAAAAATTTAAAATAGAAAGATGAAGAGGTTATAAAAAAAGGAAATCATTCGCGAATGCCCCCAGACTTTGCATGAAGAACATAAAGCAACTTACTCAGCAAGAAATACCTAGCAGTCAACAAGCCCCCAACTAGATGGAAAGCCAAACTAACTGCCCTTACTAAGGAATTGGACTCATAGAGAACTCAAGCCCAATGAATAAAAGTTCACTAAGGCGTAAGCCTCTCTACTAGCTAGTCAGAAGAATTGTAAGTATTTAGAAGCCTGCGTACGTCTCATGGGTAGGCAAAAAACTAATAATGAAACTCTACTACTAATGATTCATGAGTTGGAACAGTCTCTCCATAAGATTTTGACAGAGTTAGGATCCTTAAAAGAAAGAGAGCAAGAATGGCATAATAAATGGTTTGAGTCTAACTGAGTTCATCTAGGACATCAAGAGTACATTTAGCACCTTACAAAGTAGATATAAACAGCCTAGTCCAAGGCCAATAACATGATTAAACAAACCCAAAACTTAAGTTGAAGCTTGTTCCCATAAGAGGACATGGACAAGAACTGCTAGATTATCTAAAAGATGTAATCAGGCAACTTAACCACGTCCGTTATTTCTAAATTTAATCAAATGTAATCAAAGTTATTTCTATTTAATGAAAATTTTATGAAAAAGCTATTGCCAAAACCCAATTTTCTTTTGTGCATTTACATATTTACTGTATTATTATAGTCATTCATGCATTTATTAGTAATATCATGTAAACATTATACATGAGCTTGCTTTCATACACACATCATCTCTATCTTATCAAGCATATCTGTGACATACTATAAAAGTCTAATCCAATATCAATTTAAAAGTACAAGGTGCTTTGAAACATAAAATCTACCGTCAATCACTGATTTAACACCAATAATATCGAAAAATTTTGAAAAACGACCATCAAGCTTATATTGAATGATTGAAACTCATGTATAAAGAGACTAGGGAACAAATACTTCAGAAAAATAAGGAACTACAAGCTCATACAGTAAAGCTAACTAAATTATTGTCTACTACTCTAAAAGATAGAGGAGGAAAACAAACATTGTTAACATAGGTAAAAGGCTAACTAGTCTTGAAAATGACATGGATGGTAGTACTGAAGCCAACAAAGCTCATAAAAGGGCATCACATGAATAACAACCCTCGGTTACACTTATTCCACTAGCTCAATCATTTGTCTACATAAACTTGGCAATAGTACTTCATCTGGTTCATAAGTATTAGTGTACGAGCTCCTTACCAATGAGACCTTTAATCTCGATCTCGATGAACTAGCAAAGCAAGAAAAATTAAAGGGTCCAAAATCTTTTAAAACTATTGCAGACACAAGCAAGTATTTACTGAAAAAATGCCTTGGAGTCGTGGAAGAAAATGACAAATTTGGAATCATATAGGCCAAATCTCTAAATCTAATTTTTGATCCCATCATCCTACCTAAATTCAAGCTACTAGATTTTAAAAAGTATAATGAGAACCAAATTCATTTGCCCACATACGTATGTATTGTCAAAAGATGGCTAGCTATAAGGAGAATTAAAAGCTATTAATACACTATTTATAGGATAGTTTAACTGGGGCAGCCACTGATTGGTATAAAAACTCAACTGAGTTGGAATTTAAATATGGGTAAATCTAGCCTATACTTTCCTTGACCAATACAAGCATGTATCTGACTGGGCTTTGGGTCACCCTTCTCTCATGAATATGGAAAAAAAGCCAATGAAAGCTTTACCTAGAACACCAAAAAATAAAAAAAAAGCTACCTAGGTTTATCCCTAATTGACAAAATAGAAATGGATGGTCATGTTTGTCAACACCTTATGATCTTCTTTCTATGAAAATTTAGTGGGGAATGTCACAAGAATTTTGCTGACATGGTCATATTAGAAGAGATAATTGATAATGCCACAAAATGTGGTAAGATTTCAAAGGGAGAATCATCTAGCTCAACTAAAAGGGCAAGTGCCAAAGGTAAGGAAAAGAAAATAAATGCCATCAGCGATAGTCTAACTAAATTTACCTAGAGCCCATATCTGAGTAGTCACTTCCCTAGCATGACTTATCTGGGTTTTAACCCCACTTTACTAAAATTAACCTAGTAAGGAGCTTTGCACTAAATTCTAGATAGGACACCACCCAGAATGTTTAACCTTGTAACACAAACAATGCTAGAGCCCATATTAACCAACAGGCACCTTGTGTGTCCTATATTCCAACAAAAAGCTTTACACTTAGTCATTGGCAGGCTAGTTCGTGGCTCTTATATTTATAACCCCAAAATCACCTCCATATCCTAAGTGAAATGATGAAAACGCTTATAACTAGTACCATGCCAACATGCAAGGCCATTTCATTAAGAACTGCATGTCTTTCAAGAAAAAAAGTGCAGAGCTTGCTAGAAAAGGGCATGATTAAGGTAGAACAAGGTTCAAGGCTAAATGTTGGAGCCAATCCACTTCTAAACTATGTAAAGCTAAGGGTAAGCACAATAATTAATAGGTAAAACTGTTGGTTTAAAAAGAATATCATGAAGATTAAAAGACCAATGAGAAAAGTATGGCAAGCCTTCATAAAAGTCGAGTAGTATAAAAAATTAAAGGTCAGATTTCCTATTGAATCCTTTTGATACCACTGCAGAAATAGGCATACCCTATAACACTGCTCAGATTTCCTAGAGATGGTCTAAAGAATGATGGATCACTCAAAAATTGAATTTTATAAGGATAAAAAAGAATAAATGAGCATGTCTGTCAATGTCATAGATAAGGACAGGAAAAACCTTCTTCATAATGTCAGGAGACCATTTATCTTGTTCATTAATCAACCAGATGTCAAAGCCACTCTTATTCAGCTTATGCCAAAATTGGTTATCGAGTTCCTATTTTTTTCCTTATAAAGAGGATAAAGTACTACTCTAGAGATGTGAAAGCAACATAATGATCACGGAAGAGTCTGGTCAATAATCTACTAATGTTAACCTCACAAGGTAAGCCATATAACTCATAATGGTAAATGCTATGCCCTAGCTGGAGAAAAAAATGTTGCACATATCTTTTAAGCAACAAAAGCAATGCCAAAAGAATCAAACCCAAAAACTATCAATGAGCTAGTAAATAAGAAAAAAGCTACATAGTTTCTTAAATTCATTAAACATAATCAATAAATAGTGTTAACCAATTGATCAAATAACTAGTAAAGATATAGGTACTCTTACTGTTTTTAAATTCTGAAGCACACAGGAATGCCTTTTTAAAAGTCGTGAATAAAGCATATATGCCTTATGATACCCTATAAGCAAGTTGGATTGATTAGTAAGTAATATCACTATTAACAAATTTCTTTCAGCGATGATGAGAACCCTCATGAAAGAAAAAGAAATTATAAAGCTCTTTATATCATAAAATATTATAAAGGCAACACATTGCTCAAGGTTCTCATGATAATGGGTCAGTAATGAATGCAATGCTCATGTCTTGTTTAAACAACCTCCCAATCAACATATCTCATATCAAGCATAATTTCACGTCATGCGAGCGCTCATTGGAACTCACAGAGAGGTTATGGGAAACATCACCATCCCACTTATAAATTAACCCAAGCACCTACAAAATAAACTTCCATGTGACAGACATCACTTCATCATATAATTGCCAATTATGGAGGCCTTGGATCCATTCTATAGGGTTGTCACCATCACTACTACATCAAAAATTAAAGTTCATCAATGAAAATAAAATTATTAGTATCAACGAGGAAAAGGATAATATTGCAGCTACCTCAACTGATGCCATGTATTTGAAACCCAATAAAGACATTCTGAAGTCTTTTCTAGTCATTTGAGTTTATCAATGCCACTTATGTTAAGGAAAGTTTACTAATTGTTGAGCCTCATCCATCAAGGAGCACTCATATGGGTCTCAAGTTGACCATTGTTAAAAGTGCTCAGACTAGAAAAGGACTTGGAAAGTGTCTTTTGGGAATTGCTAGAGCTCTAAAAGCCATCAATTAGATAAACAAAAAAGGTTTATGGTTCAAGCCTAATGCAAAGTAACAAAGAAAGCAAGCTTAAAAAATTGAAGGAAAAAATGGCCCATTATTTGGGTCAAGAGTTGGGATAGGAACCTATGTCATTTTTGCTGATATAAGAAAGCTTCCGTCTAAGAGGATGCATAAATGCAAATTTGAGATAAAGTACTGGCTTCAATAATGTAATGATCATTTTGAACAAAATGCTTAAAGATTTTTCTATTAATGTAATTGATGAGCCAAGAATGTCAACAATGGACCATGAGACTAATCTGTGGCTTTCAAGGTTTATTCCAAGCATTTGGACTGAAATTAAAATTTTATACTATTTGGATCTAATTCAAAGTAATGCTAAGAACTAGACCTACATGATTTTACCCAAAAGCATTGTAGGATCCTTTTTATGTGTGTCATTTCATTAAGTATTATCAATAAAAATGATTAAGCACGATGCATTTCATCTCTTATGTCCATTCTCATTTTTCTTGTTAACTTTTAGACCTTTCCACATATATTTTTTGCCTATATTATTCTTTTCCATATTTTCAAGCACTCGACTGAAAATGACATGAATATTCTTATGGAGATTTTAGAAATTGGTTTTGAGAAATCGATCTGCACTGGTGAGGTTGAATCTGAGGGTTCTGAGGAAATTCCTTTGCCACTAGATCTGTTAAGGTTAATTAAATAGGATAAGAAAGAAATCTTGCTCTATGAGGAGCTTATTAAAATCATAAATCTAGGAATAAAAGAAGATTGGAAAAAGGTCAAAATTAGAACCTCTATAAACCTATCAATCCGAACTGAACCTTCTTTAGAATTATAGGGAAGTGTTTGCCTAGTTTTACCAAGACATGCCCAGATTTGACACCAACATAATTATCCATAAACTTCCTCTCAAACCCAAATATAAGCCCATAAAACAAAAGCCTAGAAGAATGAAATCGAATATGATTTTAAAAATCAAAGAAGAGAAGAAGAATTAATTTGAGGTAGGATTCCTCAAAGTAGCTAAGCACCTTGATGGGTAGCCAACATAATCCCAGTTCGTAAAAAGGATGATATGATGTGGACATGTACAGATTCTAGGGATTTAAAGTAGGCTAGTCCAAAAGACAACTTCTTTTTACCTTACATTTACACCTAGTAGAGAACACCGCTAAACATTCATTATTTTCCTTCATAGATAGATTTTCAAGCTACAATTAGATCAAAAAGGCACTTGAAGACATGGAGAAACCATTTTTATAACCATGTATGGTACTTTTTGCTATAAAGCTATACCTTTTGGGCTTAAGAATGCTGAAGCTACATATCAAAGATAAAGGTCCATGTGGATGACGTGATAGATTAATCATCAAGGGAAAGTGAAAATGTTGCCCACATTCAAAAACTCTTCAAACAAGTACTTAAATACCAACTGAAGCTAAACCTTGTTAAATGCACTTTTGATGTCATCAATGGTAAGCTATTAGGTTTCATTGCTAGTGAAAGGGAATAAAGATCGACCCCAACAAAGTCAAGGCCATTCAAATTCTGCCACTGCCTAGTACTTAAAAAGAGGTAAGGAGTTTTCTAGGGAGGTTGAACAACATAGCCTGATTTATACACTAGCTAACAGACAAATGTAATCTGATATTCTAATTACTTTAAAAATAGAACCCTAGGGAATGGAATGAAAAATGTAAAAAAGCTTTTGACAAGGTCAAACATTATTTGTCAAAGCCAGTAGTACTTGTACCATTAGTGCCTGGTCAACCCTTAATCTCATAACTATCAATTTTTAATAAGTTTATGGGCAATGTATTAGGTATATATGATGAGTCTAAGAAGGGATAGGCCATCTATTATCAAAGCAAGAAATTCATGGAGTCTGAAAATAACTATTTCATAGATGAAAAGTTATGTTATGCTTTAGCATAGACTACTTGAAAGCTAAGAGAACACATGCTATACCACTCCATGTGGCTAATCACCAAACATAATCCCATTAAATACTTATGCGAGGCTGTTATCTTGTTAAGAAGAATAGCCAAGTAGCAAATCTTACACTTCAACTATGATATTACTTATATAAACTAGAAAGCTATTAGAGGTAGCACGATAGTCAACTTCTTGGCAAGCCAAACGACAGCTAACTATGGATCATTAAAGTTTGAATTCCCAGATAAAGACCTGATGTGCATATCCTAGGCAGAAACTACAACTGATTGCAAACAAGCTTGGAAAACGTATTTTGGTGGAGCTTTAAATGCACTAGGGCATGGAATTAGGCAGTCTTGATCTCACTTAATAGAGATTATTACCTATTCACTACTAGATTGAACTTCCGTTATACGAACAAAATAGTCGAATATGAAGCATGTGTCATATGACTCCAAGTTGCCATTAAGATTTTCTAAGTGTGTTTGAGGATTCAACCTGGGTAATTTATCAGCTTTAAAAAGAATAGAAGATTTAAGATGCCAAACTAGTCCAATACGAGAAGTTAATCTCATAACTAAAATAAAGAATTCGATGAAATCAGCTTTTAGCATTTACCTTGGGAGGAAAACCAAATGGCCGATGCCCTAGTAACCTTAACCTCAATGTTTAAAGTAAACCAAGACGCAGAGGTCACGTTTATTTAGATGAGCATTGCTAAAGCTTCAACCTATTACCAATCCTAAAAGAGGAAAGGGATGGATTATCATGGTACCATGACTTTCTCTAGTACATTTAAGACCAACAATACCTAAGCATGCCATCAAAACTGACAAGAAAACCATCCAATGAATGGTTATAGGTTTCATTCTGGATAGTGGGATTTTATGTAAAAAACGTTGGGATCAAGTATTACTTAAGTGTATGGATGCTTCTAAAGCCAAGAAAATCTTAGAGGAAGTCCATGAAGGAATATGTCATAGACACACCGGTGGACATCGGATGGTAAAGCAGAAAGTCATAAGATTGAACAACTATTGGTTGACCTTTGAGAAGGACTACATCTACAATGCTAAAAAATGCCATAAGTGCCAAATCTATATAAAAAATCCATATCCCACCATCACTTCTATATGTCATAACAGTTCTGTGGGCTTTCTCTATATGGATATGATTAGAACCATCTCTCCTAAGGCCTTTAATAGGCACCATTTCATTCTAGTTGCAACTGATTACTTCACTAAATGGGTAAAAGTAGCTTTACATGCCAATGTCACAAAATCAGTTATGTGAAAATTTGTAAAATAAGACAACATTTGCACATATGGGCTTCTTAAATAAATTATCATAAATAATGTATGCAATGCAAAAAACAAAATGATGCAACTAGTTTATTTTATAATTCAAGATCCAGCATCATAACTAGGTACTGTATCATTTGAAGATAAATGAAGCAATTAAAGTAACCAATAAGAATATTAAAAAAATAGTGAAAAAAAGTTTAAAACATATAAAGATTGGCATGAGAAGCTATCTTTTGTGTTACATACCTACCGTACAATGATTTGGACTTATATAAGTGCTACTTCATCTTCCTTAGTCTATGGCATAGAAGTCATTCCACCTATTGAGGTTAAAACCCTTCATTCGAGGTTTTAATGGAACCATAGGTCGAAGAAGTAGAATGGGTCAAAGATCGATGCAAATAACTGAACCTCATTGACGAGAAAAGAGTAAAAGCTATCTGTCATAAACAACTATACCCAAAATGTATGATAACAGCCTATAACAAGAAGGTCTATCCTGTTAGTTTTAAGAAGGTGACTTATGCTTAAAAAATGTGTTTTCCATAAAAATGCTTAAGGAAAATATATCCTAAATGGGAAAGGCCATACATAGTGAAACATGTGTTTTCCAAAAAAGCCCTAATTATAACCAAGATTGATGGCAATGACTTGCCCAACCCTATCAATTCAGATTCTGTCAAGAAGCACTACGCCTAAAATGATTTTAGGATAGCATCTTATAATCTTAAAAAAGAACAATGGGTGAAAACTTGAAAGGGCATCCAGGTAAACAAATTTGCTTAAGTTGAATACCTGAAAGGGCAACTTAACCAACCAAATCTTACTTCTATTCAAATCTTACCAAACCCAGACCATCACCAACCTAACCTATCAACCATGCTGTGACTAAAGCACTAAATCATAACCTAACTTACCTGCCTTACCCTAGCCTACTAAACCTTATTTTTGCCCAAACTTGAAAAGAAAAGATAGGGTCTACCTAAGCTCGGCGCAATCACCATATCAAGGGGCAAACCTAGAGATTTTGTTCAAAGGTCGGGCAACACTAGAAGGATTGATCTATTGACAAAAGTTTCCAAAAGTGCTCAACAAAATATTCATAACATTAACATCAATGGCACCAATTGCCTAGAAAATCTATCCTTAGCTATCTTTGTATATCTCAGAAGTTTTCTTAAGTTATACTATTTTCATTTAATGAAATACAATTGTTTGTTTTTCTTTCTATTCTTTTTGTTACACCTATATCCCATGCTGTATCATCTTTATCATTTAGTTGATAATACTTGGTAAATGTATAAAACTGATAATAAGATTTCCCAGTCTTACTTTGAAAAAGGCAAAAATTTTACAAGAAAATCTTTTCACATCTGAAGGTCAAGAATGAACCTTGGAACCATAGTTAGTCTTACCCTTAGATCTTTCCATTCTGAAGACATGCTCAAAACTTTTTTCTTAATGAACCTTGGTCAAAAGATAGGAACCAAAAGTTTATTTTTAACCATTGGCGTCAACACTTAAATTACCTTGATTAGCCTAGCAAAATTATATGAAACAACTATTTTCACAAATCATAGGTTACACGTACCTTTTAACAACAATTTGAACCATTTAAAACATTTAAACATCAAAAGTAAAAGTGGCAAATCCTAAGATAAAATGACACCCATTGTAACTTTTAGATAGAAGGCAACTTAAAATGCCATAATAGATCACCAGATTAGGCTTTTAAATCATCACATTGCATTATTCATGAAACAATTAACAATCTTTCAGGTACAAACTCCTGACTCCAAAAGTTTCAAATTAGCAAAGAATACTAGGTATAGATTTTGGTTTCTAAAAGCCTCCGAGAACTTTATGAAAAAACTTCTAACTCTATAAGTTCACGGTAAGAACTCTTGACTTTGTGGGCTTACAAATCAAAAAGTCATCCAGGTAAGGTACCAAAACCCCATAAACTTTAATCTACAAGTAGCTGGATACCTATCCTCTTAGTCCATAAAAAGTTGGATGTCGATCGATCAGTCCACAAGAAGCTAGATGCCTATCCCTTCAGTCTACAAGAAGCTAGAAACCTACCAAACTTAGCCTACAAAAAGTTAGATGTTTATCCCTTCAATCCATAAAGAGCTAGACACCTATTGAATTAGTTTATAAGAAGCTAGATGCATATCCTTTCAGTCCATAAAGAGTTAGACGCCTATCCTCTCAGTCCATAAAGAGTTAGATGCCTATCAAGTTAGTCTATCAAGAGCTAGATGCCTATCCCCTTATTCTACAAAGAGTGATGCCTATCTCATTAGTCCATGAAGAGCTAAAAGCTTATTCAGTCAATCCACAAAAAGCTGAATATTATCCCATCAATCCATAAAGAGTTGGATGTCTATCGAATTAATCCATAAAGAACTAGACGCATGCCAACTCCAGTTTATAAAAAGCTAGACATCTATCAAGTCAGCGTACAAAAAGCTGGACATCTATTGAGTCAATCCACAAAGAACTAGATAACTTTTAAGTTAAGCCAATATCAGTTGGCACCAGTTTGAGAGGTCAAGCCCTAAAACACTCAATCCTAGTAAGAAGTTCAAACCTTACAAAATCCATTTGGTTTGTACTGCACCAAATTGAATCACCGCCAATAGATCATACCCATTACAGCAAAGTATTAATTAGATTTCATTTTTGCTTACACTCTAAAGGCATTATTCTACCATAGATAAAATAGTTCTATTAGTCTTTGCCCTATTCTTTATACTCATCAATGACTAAAGAGGGGCAACTATAGGCATCTTATTTTGTCCGAGTTGACATCAAAAACATTAGAGATCATTATTCGAGGTACCATCAGAGTCATTTAGATGAGCATAAATCAGTTTCCCATCATTCTTATCTAAAATGAAGTGTTTAGAAAGTCAAAGTTATGAAAATCCCCATTTTTACATAGGTGTATCAATACACAGCCTTTACGTGTCGATATAAAAGCCTTACATCATCAATTTTTAAAATTTTACTATTTTTATCAATAGCAAAGGTGTTTGCATCAATACAAGTTTATGTCATAACTAAAATCATAATTTTTTGTCATAATAGATTGATACATAAGTAATTGCATCAATACAATCTTTATTGTATCAATACATTTATGGTGTTTACCTAGATGTACCAATATAAAATGCATTGTATCAAGATGTTCTGAGTTTTTCCCCAGATGTATCGATGCAAAACACATTATATCGATATAGACAGGTAAAATTTACCAATTTGTGATATTTTTCACCCTTTTGCACCATAACATTAACACATGAATTTGGTCACGACTTTGGCCCTAAAAAACATCCAATCTTAGACATATTTGCTTAAAAATAATATGGATTTCATTTTAGGTCTTTAAGCATTAGATTGACATATTTTGTAGAGGTTAATTAAGGGTGACATAAAGGCATTTTATGTTAAAACCTGATTCAATAAAAGGCAAGCTTGAGATTACTCATTTGATTAGCTCATGCATGATATCTTTTGCCTGCAAGAATTAAGATTAACCAATCAAATATTGAAAGCTTGCCCCTTCATACAATAACTCACCATGTTGTACATTGGAAATGCCCCACATGCCTCTTTGCTAGGTCATTTTTTATGGCTGAAATATTATACTATATAATGTGATCAACTAAAAGAATTGAACACTATTACCTCAACCTTTAAAAGGCTCTCCTCATTACCTAAACACTATTCCCGTAGTTCCTTCTTAACCCCTCCAAAATCTCCTTTAAAACCTTCCATTTTCCTTATTTCTACATTCTAATAACCTCTCCATTCATACTGCAACCTTTAAGCTCTTTCTTTTCGTTCTTTTCTTGCTAATCGATAGCACAAAGAGGGAAGACAATGAGCTTAAAGCTTAAATAGTTTTCTGCTTAAAGGAAAAGTAGGGATTTAAAGCTTTTTATGCAAAATTTTTATCCTTTTTTCATTGATTTTTTGTTTTCCATCACTTACATCAACTTAATGAGTCATATCCATGTGAACATGACCTTGTTAGGACCATCATGCATTATTATTGCCTTGCTTGTGGTAGTTCTAGGACTTTGATGATTTTTGTTCTTAATTATTTGATGTTGCTTGGATGACCAAAAATGCCATGTTTCATTTTGTCGTTAAGATAGCCCTTGCTCATATGTTTCTGGCCTTGTTTCTCTTATGTTCACATGCTCAATCTATGTTAAATGTTCATCCTAGCATCTTTTAAGTATAGCCCTGCATTTTGATGCATTTCTACCATGTTTGGATTCATTAATGCTAAGTTATGTTGTTGTTTTTATGTGCACTCATATTTGGTGTTTTTATTATGTTTAGTTTATCAAATGTTTGCTAAAATGCCTCTGTGATCGCTTGCGCAAATCTGTTTTATAAAATCCTCCAAGCTAAGTCAACCTTGCATTCAACAGAAGGGGTTAATGTTGATTTAATGTTTTCAATCCATTGGTCCTTTAATCTTAGGGATAAATTAAGCTCAAATGTTTGGATTCATGGCCTAATGAGGTAACATAAACTTTGTTTTTAGTCTTAAAAAGATTTTCAATTTTATAACCTATTTGTTTTTATGCCTTGCTTTAAGCTTATATTGCGACTTGATGGCTTGTGTAACAGGTTATCCACCTGCCCAATTCCCTAAAGACCTTAGATTCATGATTCCACTATCATAGACCCCCTAATTACTGGACATTCGTATGCATAACACCTTGGCACATGACTAGAAAACCACTAACCTGAAACTCCCATATTTTGGTATTGGCAACACTCTGTCCCTAACTTAAAAAACCATTTTTAAACTCTAAATGATTTTTTAGAATTTTTTGATATTTTTCTTTAAATCGTATTAAAATTACCTTTCCAATGAACCTTGTTTGCCCTTGAATGTGCTAGAATAAGGGATTTATGATTTTTCAAAACTTTGCTATCTAAAACCCCTGGGATCAACAATTTAAATTTTGTTTGGGCATATTTGGCCCATCATATTTTTTTTTGGATTTGGTAAGAACTTTCCTAAAAAGTTCAAGAAATTCCCTCTTTGGAAAGGTATCATTTGTGATTTAATGATTTGAAATGAGTACGACATGATTTTTCAAATTCTACTACACCTTTTTCCCCCGCACATGCTAACAGTGCTGAATCAAACCCAATTTCAAAAATTAATTCCTCTTAGAAAGTGAATTTCAGGGATGTTTGGAATATTTTTATATTAATCCTTGTCGATTTACCTTTCCAATAGTATCTCACTCGCCCCCTGAAGCCTTCAAATAAGCCAAAAAAATTAGAGAGGGCAGACAGAATGATGCTGTTCTTTCAACATCAAGAAAAGTAATTGAATTCACCCAAGCTACCTTTGTTAGGCATGCGAATGCCTCAAAATGAATTGATTATTTCTCCCCATAGAGTCACGTGTCATCTATAGGTCCTATTATGCTTGAATCAAGATCAAAAATTAATTTTGTCTTTTATTACAATTACTGGTTCTAATTCAAAATTCACACTTTCATCAAAATACTTTATTTTTCAAAATTACTAAAATTTTCACCTTGAGATACTCAAACCAATTTTTTGGAGGGATACTCCAAACCTGTTCTTCCCAAAATTTAAAAAAAAATCCTAATTTTTTCTTTCCTGAATTTCCTCAGACCCTTTTTATCAAAACCTCTTTCCCATACCTCAAGCTACCACAAAGTCTAACCCATCTCAAAATTATAATTATGGATATTCCTCAATTATTAAGGTACATCCCGACCGCCCCTTTTGTGTTTATTTTTATGCAATTTTTATTATATTTCTTTCTATCTTACTAACATATTTCCTTTGTTGATGGCAAACTTGCGTTCACACTATTAAACCTCTTTGAAGAAAATTATTAAGGCGATGTTCATATCGA
Organism: Adansonia gregorii; assembly: GCA_038382025.1. NCBI lineage: Eukaryota > Viridiplantae > Streptophyta > Magnoliopsida > Malvales > Malvaceae > Adansonia > Adansonia gregorii. The sequence continues at coordinate 29,601,067 of JBBYHO010000015.1, read as the reverse complement.
AATTCCTTCAGTACTCAATATGAGACACCCTTGTTGAATGAAATCTAGAAATATTTTTAGCCTTACATATTGCCACACCTCCAGGTTACATAATGGTATCAAATCTTTTTTGCAAAATCGAAATTTACTATTTTTAAATTCATGCGTTATAGAAAAAGATTATATTCAAATAGTGACATAACAAAACAAAGAAAATGGAGTTCGAGATATTATATGACATCGATTTAAACATACTGTTAAATAATCAGGGGAAATTCCCACTATTTACATATATATATTTATATATACACACACAACAATATGAGCTTTTCACACTTGTACATCTGATCTCAAAAAACTATAAATTTGTATTCCACTTGAAAACAATTACAATTTTTCAAACAAGTCCTTGATACTATAAGGGGAAATTGATATATCCTAAATTAGTATATTAAATTTTTACAATAATCATTTTTCTAAATGACTATGTAGCAAGTCCAAGTTTTGGATTAATTCCAGATGTCTGGCATTCCAACTTCAGATAAATAGCTTTGATCTGAACTTCCTTCTCCAAAGCTTGGCGATTCCTTCACATTAAGGTAGGTATCCAGCGTGGTAAGATGGTTCAACACAGCTTTTATCACCTTTTTGTCACAAGGGAAAGAGTCTAAACAAGCAACATTAATTGGTATTTGTCCAACAGCTGTTTGGGCTTTGATAGACATGTTTGGTTCGATGTTGGTGATAATGTCTGTGAAAATTGGGTTGCTTTGGTTTTGGGACAAATTGGAGAGGCAGGGCACTTGCTCATCACAATGATCATCTAAATTTGGTTGATTTTGATTTTGATCAAAAATGATGTAAGAATCCATCAATGGTGGGAGAAGTGAAGAACCCGTGTCATCATAAGAGCTTCCTATGCTATTAGGTTTGGCAGTAATTTCTCTATCTTTGTGTAACACTCGACATAAAACCCAATCTTCCTACCAGTTCCAAAATGACAGATAAGAAATTTTTATAATCAGTTTTAAACAATAATTTGATGTAATTATAAAATCAAAATCTAGATGAAATTCGCTAGATTCTACCTTAAAAATTAAATTTGACCCGAAATAAATGGCAAAATTAAAAGTATAATTGAAGTTCAGTAACAAAATTTGACATGAAAATAATGGCAAATTTAATAATATAAAAGTAGTTATCAATTGATCTACTTATGTAACACAAAGGAGAAAGTTTTTTTTATGCCAATTTAAAAACTAAGAAAAAGTCAAAATCAAATAAAAAATTAGTCAGCTTGTGGCATTTAAAAAATACGTGGGATAAATGACAAATGGATAACAGAAAATCATATAGAGATCTGACTTTAACATATATTTAGGATCAAATAGTTTTATATTGCAACATGCGTCAACATTCATGCAGAAATTAAGGACCTTAAAAAAACGACTTTGAAAGTGGAAAAATGATTCTTTCAATGTAAATTTTAGCCAAAACTCCTTTTCTTTTTTCAATAATTCAGTAATCTATGTATTCATGTTCATATTACTTTTTTATATTATAATTATATTTATATAAATTTTAATATGTTAATAGTTTTATGAGAAGATATATATATATATATATATGTATAGTATACCTTGACAGTAGAAAGCTTGGGAGGGGAAAAGGGTCCTTCAAGCCTGAATTCATGCATGACCCAATCAGTTTTTCTTCCTTTGGGAGCCCTGCCACAGTAGAACACCAAGGTTTTCCTCATACCAACATGGGTACCTTTGTTAAGGACAGCCCGATCTTTCCCAGTGGCCTTCCAGTACCCACAGGCTGTTGCCCTATTTGTTCTCAGTCCTGTTGCATATTTTCGATCTCTTTGACTGTAAAAGTACCATTCTTTGCTACCCACTCGAGCCGTTTCTACCATAAATTTTTCAAAATAAACGTATAGTTAGGTACATATCCTAAGTATATTAACAATGCTTGAAAGAGAAAAGTATGAAACAAAGTCAATATAAAAATTTTAGCATTATTAAATATTATAATATAAATTTCTAGTCAGCTTTATCTGTTCTTTTGTGTATAAATAAAATTTGTAGACTTTCATGATTCACATGGATAGAAATTGAATGCCGTAAACTAAAATATTTTTTTAATCAAAACTAACCTTGACTTAGTATTTTGATCATTATATGCAACAATACGATCGGTCATCACTTCTTTGAAGCTCTTTTTTGGTTTGAATAACGTCACTCAGATGGCTAATTTTTGAAGTTGAAAATATCATATAACATATCTATTTTAATTTTTTTTTTCTGTTGGACCTAAAAAAAAAAAGGAATTAAGAAAAGATTTATCATAGTCCCTTTTGGTCAAGTTGGAAAAATAATACCCAAAAAAGAAAATAGAATATGTATCCAAATTCCGAAAGCCTAGTTATAGGTTTCGTTTGCTTGCAATGTTTCATCCATGATAATTAGTATTTATGCTATTTCCTTTCCATTTACCTTTCAACTGGATTACTTCAAACCGATTTTCCTAGTATGTACCTTTTTTGGGTTAATTAAAAATTCAAATATTATTTACACAAAAATAATAAATGATGGAGGTGTTGATGGTGAAATAATTGTCAAGGCTAATTGGGGTCATAAACACTTGGCAATCCCAAATTCATATGCATCAAAAGAGTTTGTTTACTGACCAGTTGTGGCTTAAAATAGCTGAGCCAATCAAATAAGAAGTTTGCAGTTGAGAGGTCAATTTCTGTCTTTTAATGGAGAATTATTGAAGACAATAATGGTAATTTGCCAAAAGACGAAAGGGGTTGCTTTGCTTACACGTGTGGTATGTGTGAATTGAAATGCAAAGTTTTGATTCTTTAGAAACAAAAATTGAAAATCAACTCCCACCACAGTTTTTTATTTATTTATAAAATAAAATAATAAAAATTTGAAAAAAAAAAAAGGATTTTTAAATACTTGTGAGATTAAGACAGGATCTATTGGATTAGGTGGGAACAAAAGGAAGTAATAATTCAATTTCTTGAAAAACCTTATATTATAGTAATAAAAGGGAGGTGATATGACAAATGAGTTTTTAAGTTTTCCATGGTTATTGTCTCCATTCTTGATCATTGTAACAGCTTTTGATTGGGACAATTTCAAAGACAGTCAATTTCATTAAAAAAAGCTGTACAACACGAAATTGTTGGATAACATTTTCCAAATAATAATTTCGAAATATTAATTTAGACGTTCAAGACCTTTCAAAACAGCTCAATATGAATTATATGTATATTTATATTATATATATTTATATATATAAATATATACATATATTATGTGCCAACCAACCATATATGCAGTAAAAACAAGACCTTTCAAAACAGCTCAATATGAATTGGATACACACACATATATGCCAACCACATATGCAGTAAAAACAAGTTTATGAGAATATAATTTAGTATTAAAATTATGGATTTAGAGTAGATAACTGGAGCAGTTATCTGAGTCAATTAATTAAGCAAAAGGTGTCAATTTTTTTAATTAGAAATCGGGCTAGAAATTATAGTATTTAGTTTACAAACATTACATCAAACTCTAGCAACAAAATATAAGCTGTATTTGGGAGTTAAACTTGTAAATTAAATTGTCAAACTACACCAAAATCTTAACAGTTGTTTATTTACTTAACAATTGGAGGGCCATTTTAAAAGTAATGGTAATTCTTGATCATTGATATGCTTTGACCAACTGGTATTTTTAGTAGGGAAAATAGTCATTAATTAAATGCAGAAAATACCCAAAAAACCATGATAATATTAAATATCTTTCCATAATATCTATGTCTACTTCATAAATATAGCTAACAAAAAGTTCTATTTCTCTTCTTTACCGAATTATGCTCTGAATTACACATTTTCCCGCTACAAAATGGAAACATGGACATCAGCTTGAACATTTACATTTATAGTGTCCAGTTGCTTCATCTCTAGTCTCAACCCACTTATATTGCTTAAATTTTTTATTTTCCTTAAAGTATCTATATCTAATACTTATATTCAATGCATACTTAATCACGAATATTTTTAAATATTTTAAACAACTATTTTTAAAAAATTTAAATATATTGTTTTCAAACATATATTTATATCTGATATTTATTTCAAACACGGATGACATGAGTAAACAAAAGAAGATGAAAATAACAACCCTCATCTCTTTTCTCTCTCCTCCCGTAGGAAAAAGAAAATGCAAGCAAGCTTGGAATGCAGAAAATGAAAATATACCTTATATAGATATATATATATATATATTTTCCATCATCATACCGTGTATATTTCATGCACTCCTCCCATAGGAAAAAGAAAATGCAAGCAAGCTTGGAATGCAGAAACTGAACGTATACCATGAGTGTACATATATATATATATATATATATATGTTATCATCATACCATGTATATTTCATGCGCCCCAACTATTTGATTCAAATAAAATTGATGCATAGATGTATTTCATGCTCAAAGAACTGGGTTTTGAACCTTTCTTCTCTAAATTTAAAAACAAGAATTGCAATAATAAAGCTTACCAGGAATATCCCATGGCTCGCACTTATTAAGGTCAACTTCAATCATGAGTTGCAAGGTATCAGTTGAATTCACCTTCCTCATCAAATAATCACAAACAAGTTCTTCATCTCTAGGATGAAACCTGAAGCCTGGTGGCAGCTTGGCCTCTACCAAGCTTATGTTACTCATATTTTTTAGCTTCAAGGGAAGAAATATTGGAGCTATAGATAGGGTTAGCAAGAGTGAGGTATTTGAGAAGAAAAAGCCTCTTCGATTTAAGGAGAAGACAAGGAAGAAGGGGAGGCCAAGTAGAATAAATAAAGGAGGAATGATTAAATTAAAGAAGCTAAAGTCAAATTGGTAAAATGGATCCAAATGCAAAGGTGTTAATTAGTTGGGTGATTTTATACTTGACAATTTATATCTTCATATAGTATTTGTATATTTTTACATATTATAATCATATTGAAAATATTATATATTTATATAAATTTTAATATATTAATATTTCGTATTATATAAATTTTGATATATTTATATATGTATTTCATATCCATATATTTTTTATATTGTATAATATTTTATTATATTTTAATTTTTTTTATATCATATAACCATATTATATTAATAGTAAGTGATTTAGACTTCACCAAGCATCATGAATTGGCAATTGTTGCCAGCCAGCTGATTTTTGTATGTGCTTGTAATTCGACAAACTTTCTTTCGTCATTGTGTCTTTTTCATTTTCTTTCTAAATTCTAAAATTCTCTTTTATATGTACAGCATAGGCATAGCTATGACAATTTATTCAAGTCTTCAATAAAACTCTCTTATGAAGTTGGCCCATATACCAAAACTAAAAGGGAAAAAATATGTCCGCTGGCCTCATGAAAATCCAATACATTAGATTTTGTTTTAGCAATCAAATATATTAAGCTTTTTTGGTTGGCTGACTTGATGAATTGTGAATGATCATTTTTTTTATACTTTAAATTAAATCTGACAATTTTTAAATACAAGTATATAAATATAATATAAAATTATTAAAAAATAATTATAAATATATGTTTTAAAATTTATATAAAATAAATTATTATTATATTAAAATTGATATAAATATAAAATATTTTAAATATAATTATAATACGATAAAATATATAATAATATGATACATAATTCCCAATGTTTTTAACTAGTGGTTTATAGATGGCTTCTCCTTTTACTCATATTTTCTTTTTCTTTTTTTTTTTTTTTCCGATACTTGGGCTGGCTTGAATATATTGGGCTTTATATTCAGTAACATGTGGAGGCTAAGACAAAAACTTGCAGAAAGAACCCCTGGAAGGCTTAAAAAACGCAACGAAAAAAATAAAATTAGATATAAAATATGATAAAATATATCTAATATTTATTAAATAGATCAAAATTTATTTAAATATATAATCTCTTAAATATGATTTAAATATATAAAATTATATTAATACAAAAAAATATACAAATATATAATACATGTTTGTATTGTATTTTTAGTTGTGCATTTAAATTTTATTTCCATAATTTTACATGTTAAAACTATGTTTACGATATACTATATTTAATAAGATATTATGTATTAGTATAATTTCAAATATAATATGAATAATTTTAAATTTTTAAACAATGAAATATATTTATTAGATAAAAATATGAAAAGTTATACCTTTTGAATATTATCAAATAATTTTAGATTTTTTTAATAATAAAATATATTTATTGAATAAAAAAATATGAAAAAATAAGTCAGCAGAGGAAGGAAAAAAAAAGGCTGGACACCTCTGTGCTGGAGGCGTCAAATGGCTTTGGCGCCTCATTCATGCAAGGTGCCAGATGGGCTAGGCCTTCCATGAAGATGGCGCCCTATATTTGGTGCCTTCAACGTGTAAGCACCAACCGTCGGTGTTAAGACAATTGATGCTTCCGACGTGGATTGAAAAAATTAAAAAAAAATATTGAGTAAAAACAACAATATTTTTGATAATATAATTTAAAATAATAATATTTCAATAATTAATTTAATTAAAACACTGCTACGAACCCATTGAAATCCAAAAGATTGGTGAGCAATTGTGAAAGGAACAGCTTCTCAATCCTTCCCAAGTGATCCAAGGATAAGTTAAGCAACTCTTATCCAAAACTCGGTCAAAATTCTAGTCCTCGATGAACTCTTCTACCAATAATTCTGATGATGATTATTTAGACAAAACCCATCAATCTGCTGTCAAAATGAAAGAGAAAGCCCCGAAAAAACAAATCTAATCTTTCGAGCTCTACTAAGAGATTTAAATTGCAAATGCGGCACTTCCAACAGTATTATATTTATTATAATTTTAAACATAAAAGATATTATTATGATTAATTATAATAAATATTATTAATAAAAAAATTTAAAATTATAAAATAATAATTTTAATGTAACGTTACAATAATTATTTAAATTTTGGATTGCTTACTACCTTCCTAAACAAATTAAGTAAAATTCCTAATACGGTCATTTTAACATTAATGATCATCCAAGTTTGACTGAAGTTCTTGAGTTTTTCCTTGTTACGTTTTGTTTTGCATTAGGACAAAAGCTTTCGAGTGAAGTCTCCGTCCGATGGCTTATTTTTCTTGTCGTCATGCAGGACAAAAAAAAAAGGAAAATTTTTGGAACCATAGCACGTGTCGCGAGTCTCGTGGGATCACTTAGTTGTAACGCAACAAATAGTGGGATCACAGTTGGCTTATGCCGGGTTCCTTCTTTCATAACCAACTAGAACGGTTCCCCCGCTTTGGTGGAATTGGATTTTTTCTATGATTTTAATTATATTAAATAATAATTATTAATTTAAATATTTTTAAATAAAGTTAATATATATTTATATATTAAAATAATTTTATTTTTAATATAATGTTAAATATTTTATGTTTCATTTTTAAAAAAAAAAATTATTACTAAATCAATTTTGTAAAAAAAATTATTAAATAACTTTTTCTACTAACAATTCATAAAAATAAAATTAAAGTCGATTTTTTTATTAATCAGATTTCATTTTCTTGATTTCAAACTACCCAGTTAATTTTGTTAGTATTTTTTTATTCTCAATTAATAAAAAATAATTGCAAAATGTTTTTCACATATTTTCTCTTTCCTTATTAATCATTATTTATTATAATAATAGTAGATAACTTTTAATTTATTAGTTCATTTTGTACTTATTTCAGAACTACTTTTTTCTCTTCATTACGCATTTTGCAGGGAAAAAACATTTTATTCCCTTATGAACAATTATTTTTTATAATAATAATAAATAATAAATATTTTTATTTTATTAAATAAATTTTCAATTCTTTAAAAAAAAATTTCATTCTATTAAAAAATAATAGTCGTTGAAATTTAAATTTGTTAAATATTTGAATCTATTGAATCATTTAAAAAAATAAAAATATAAAATTAACAATAACTAAATATGTAAATGCATATCTAATAGTGTAGGATATTGAAGTCTATTATTTGTATAAATAAAGAGAAGTTAGATATATAATTGATCTGAATATCCAACACCATTTGAAACAAAGTCAAACAAAATTTGAATAATGGATATTTAAATATTTATATCCAAATCTAAATAATAAATATAATATTTAAATATGTAATATTTGAATATACAAAAACAATCGAATAATCTCGACTATCAAAAAAAAATTTTATTATTCAATACTGAGTAAAAAACACAAAAATTTTTTATCTTTATTAATAATTATTTATTATAATCACCTAATATTATAAATAGTTCTAAGCGAATAACCCATATTATAATTTACTAACCAAATGAAAAAAAAAAAAAAAAAGGGGCTGTCAATAGAAGGACTTTAAGGGATTCTTTTAATGTACACAAGTACATATACTCTATTTTATTTCTATAATTCGATTAGAAATATCTCCAAATCTCATACATTAATTAAATTTAATAATTTTTATATTTATATTATAATTATTAATTTTATTATATTATAATTACTTTAAAATATTTTTATTTAAATAAATATTAATATATTAATAATATATATTTTATATATTTATTTTATAAAATATTTTAATTATTTTTTATATTATATTTATATAATCATATTTAATATTATTATCTACCTCTGTAGTTGGAATTTGGTTCTAACTTGGAATCTGCATAACCCAAGGCATAAGCACTTTATCAGCCAAGCTAAAAGTCTTCTTTGCTCAAAGTCAACTCATCGATTTCCATTAGATATGCTAATTTGTATATACCTTTTGTATCTTGTATTTTTTGTTTTAGTTGTAAAATTTATTGAATATATCAAAATTTTATATATGAAAATAATATATATATTAAATGTATTATATTAATTAATAATTGATACTTAAAATTTGAAAGCTAAATTTTTTAGTAAAAATGTCCATAGGCCAACCTCAAGCCTACTAATTTTTTTTTTTCACACTTAATTCAAGTAAAGTTTGATAATCCGTTTTACTATTTTAAAAAATAAAATATTAAAAATCATTTTTGTTTGTGATAATGTTCTAATGTCAAATCTTCTAATGTAATCTCTCGACATTAAAAATATCTAATTAAATAATTACGGTTTAATTTTATTTACTATTTTAATACATGATTTTAACGTCTTTAAAAATACTTTTGGATAGTGTAGTGTAGCTCACACTCCAAGAGCTTGCTGTTAATATAAAGGATTTAGCAACTGCATGCAAAAAGTTTTAAACATAACATCGGAATACAGTTTTATGGAATAGTAATATTCAATTTTCGAAGAAAAGAATAGTATAATAATGTGTATCAAAGTCGATCAAGTGATAGGAAACCTTACTCAGAAAGTAAATGAAACCAAAAATATAATGCCTTACTCATCTAAGCAACTATGATGCTTAGACCTGTTTAAAGGTCGTGTTACACGTTTAAGCTCAGGTTCGTTTGATATTTAAAAGGGTTTGGACAAATATATTAGGTTCAAAAAATGAGTTTAGGCAAAAAAAATTAAGTCCGATTAAAAAAAAAGTCAGGCTTTGGGTTTAACTTTTAAAGCTCAAGCCCAACTCAACACATTTACTATTACATTATATATATTTATTTTTTATTTTATGTATTATGTAATTTTTATCATATAAATAATACATATATAATATTATAATGTAAACTTTAAAAATTAAGTTAAATTATTTATATTTATAAACTTAATAAAAAAAATTATTAAATTAATAAAGATTAAATTTTAAAAAATTTTATATTTTTTAAAAATAAATTATGAGAAATATAATATAGGCGGTCCTCAACGGACTTAGATTATCTATTTACAAATATGGACGGACTTAAACAAAATTCGAAGCTCATATTTCAAGCCGAACCAGACTTAAACAAGCATATTTAATATTAATACCATACTCAAGTTCAATCCGAATCTGATCTGACTCGGCCTATGTGCAGTTCTAATGATGCTACACCTGTATCAAGCTTTTTAGCAATTATGGCAACATTATTCTATCGGCGATAATGCTGGATCAAAAGTAGGTAATATTACTTCTTCCAAAAGTTTCGAAGATAGGGCCAGAAGCAGCACGAAGAGAACCGCTTAAGCACAATAAGGTTCTGCGTGTAGTGAACAAATTAGGCAGTATTCTAACTAGCTTATCTATATATATGATTAATTGAAAACTAAAACTTATGGTTCCAAAACAGAGAATATAGAGACTGTAACACATGCAATGCCGGTAATTACGGGGTTATATTCCTTGTCCTTAAAATTTCAAAGCATCCGAGTAAGTGTTGGTTTACATGAATAATCCACAAACTATAAATAACTCAGATGATATATTAAAATTCAGGCATATGCTCAATGCAGCACTGAATACGTAGTTGAAAAGACATACCAGAAAGGGCTCAACTTCATCCAAATGCCATGGAAATTCACGTCATCCAAGGGTTTAAGCACAAGATGACATAATTCAGACTGACTAAATTTCTCAGAAAGTGAATACTTATCAGCAGAAATAGCCCCTCCGCATCTGCTATCCCTATGTAAGGATGTTTTACTGACCACCTCCAACCTTATGACCGAACAGTCATCTGCTGCACAATGAAACGTTGCGGTGTCTTCTAAGTATTTCAGATTCCCCACCAATATAATAATGCACATAAATCGGTCTGCAAGAAGAAACTGTCCCATGTTTTTCCCATGCAGGACCCTGACTAGGCAATTACCATCACCAAACAAACAACAGAAAAGGGATGGAGTGGAAAGTTATCGACGGTGCCACAAGCTAGTAATCCTAAAACTACATTAACCATCATGTACTTTATATATATATATATATATATATATATTTAATGGACAAGTGTTTGCCTGTCCTCCTACCTGAATCAAAATTTTGGATCCTCTTAACCGAGATCCAAGTCAAAATTTTAAAAATTTGAGAGGGACACCTTAGACTAATATCATTTCAGATTCTTGTACCAAGTAAAAGCAACACTGACCCTAGTTATTAAAAGTCAACTAAGAAACTGTAACTGGCTAGAAGATTGCTATATGCTTGACACTTCCTATGTTCAGGCAATTGATGTAGGACTGACTTGGAAAGTTTGCCTACTTGAGTAAGTAGGGCTGAAAATATAAGGGTCTAAGGATTCATGGATAACATTGGAAATTGAAGTTAGCATTCAGGCAAAAATAAGGTCTAGTTCAATTGAGATTAGATGACAAAGAGGGTTGAAACTACAAAATGTTTATGGGAACTTGGGCAGCAGCAAAACACAGGCAACAAGTTTGAGTGCTGTTATAATGCTGTAAGCAGCAACCCAAAAATTCTGCAGTGAGTTGCAACTTTCCCAAGATCTATCAGTAACTGCTTGGATTAGGATTTCCCAAATCTTAAAATTAATCATAATTCTTAACATATTTAAGCTAAAGAGCACATAAAAGCTCTAAAAAACTTAACTGCACTTAATAAGATCCCATGGTGACTCAGGCTATTCCAGCGAACAAAGTTCTCAATGATGGGTTACAGTTTCTTAAGTAAAAGAACTATTTCCAATAGAAAGAAAACTCTTTATCCTTTGTTTAATTGTTTGTCTTCGTTGACAATGTAAACACCGATATACATGCAAACAGCCAACAGAGGTACACAAAGTCTGTTTCATGCATAAATACCTTTTCTTCTTTTTTTAACTTATGAATAGATTCGTCTTTCACATGGAAATGTTTTTGGTGAAAAATAAAATGAACCTTGGGGATACTTTAACAGGTATCATAAATACTAAGATGAGAAGACCACGAATAAAATAGAGTCAGGCAGCCCATAACTTAATTACTCAAAAAGTTTCAATTACTTAGCAATCTTAGGCAGCAGAGAAGCAACATGAGTGAAAAAGTAACCAAAAAAAAAAAAAAGAAGGCACTTTCAAGATATTTGGCAATCTTACGTGGAAACTAGAATAACAACTTGACATTGTGCAAGCGAAATTATGAAATCCAACAATGAAAATCAAGTATCCTGTACCATTTGAAAAGTCGCATCCAAAGTGTTAAAATAATAAATTAATTTATTTATTTAGCATAATTTTTGTATATCAATTAATAATTGATTTTTATTTCTTTATTTAGTTTAGGTCAATTATTTTTATTTTCTTATTCAATTTAGCTCATTATATCTAAATATCCACTTGTATTAATACTTTTACAATATAACAATAATAGAAAAAATATGAGAAACTCTTTCTCTTCTCTTCCCTCTTTTCCTTTTCGTCCACCAATCTAAGATTTCAACATGGCATCAGAGACTCGTCTAAAAAAAAAAAAGAGAAGAGAAAGATTTTCGGGCTTTCTCTCTGCAAGGTTTTGTTTTTTTTAGCTAGTTTCCAAGATCTTCGATCCGTCTTAAAGAAATTTGATCAATACTAAATTGTTCTTTTGTTCATGAAGTTCACAGCAGATGAAATCCTACTCCTAAAAACCCGTCCACACGCCCTCATGCGATGTTGAAATCCGCTACTAGCAAAACGCAGTTTTTCAGATTGTGAAAGTAGAAGATAACCAAAACGACGTCTTTTTGGCATTCAACAGTCATGTCAAACAGTCGCATCGTCATCCACGTAAGCAATGAGGCCGAGTCATAATCCACGTCAGTAGGCCATGACAACATACATGTCAGCATAAAGGAGATCCAATCATCAACACGTCGGCACATGGTGGTCCAATCATTGCCATGCCATCAGTAAAGGTGGCTGCCATGTCATCCCACATAACACATGTCTGACCTCTCTTTCTCCACGTGTTTCTCTGTCATTGCTACATCATCATCTCAATTAGCGGCCACGTCGTCTTTGACTCATACATGGTATACACGTGTCATAATTCTATTGATACACGTGTCTTGTAGCACCACGTCAGCTTTTCTTCTCTTCTGGTCTGATTCAGTTTGGTTCGGTTCAAAGTTTTTAACCATCAGCCGGTTCATCCTCTTTTCATCCGGTTCTTAAGGTTTTCGACCATCCTGAATGCTTTCAAGATCAAGTTTTCAAACTCAAGCTCTCATCTTCTATGCCACCTTGAGTTTGAAGGGGGTGTTAAAACAATAAATTAGTTAACTTATTTAGCATAATTTTAGTATATCAATTAATAATTGATTTCTATTTCTTTATTTAGTTTAGGTCAATTATTTCTATTTTCTTATTCAGTTTAGCTCATTATATATAAATATCCACTTGTACTAATACTTTTATAACATAACAATAATAGAAAAAATATAAGAAACTCTTTCTCTTCTCTTCCCTCTTTTCCTTCTCGTCTACCAATCTAAGATTTCAACACAAAGCATGCAGCTCAAAATTGTGGAGACCCGCATCCTTTCTAAATTTTTCCATCTTTCTGCACTCTAAACAAATAATGCATGACCAGTGATTGCGTCTTCAAAAGATGAAAACAAATAAACCAGAAGCAATATTAGTAGACAGAATTCGCAGATCAATCCTGTTCTTTGTAACCATACACCGTAAATCCATAACCCACCCCAGGTCTAATTAGGCAGACTGTTACAATTTTTTATTATGGCAGCTAAAGCAAAAATTCCATAATCTAAGGAGATGAATTCAGTTCCAAATTTGAACATAATAAATAATCCATGTTTCTCCTTTTGATTCATCCCTTGAAAAAGAATGCTATTCAGGGATGTTGTACGAAAGTTGGAAATACCTAAAATATACCAGAATATGATTAGTTTCTCCTTTAAAAACAACTACTAGACAATGCCTTGTAGGAGAAATTAACGAAGAGAAATGGTAAATAAGTTAAGTCAGGAAAGAGCATAGAGAAATGAAAATTTTAAAAAAATAAAATTAAAAAAAAAAAGACTTTTGATAAACTAAGATGAAGAAATAAACTTAAAATTCTTTATTTTATGTTAGCAAATTCGTCTGTAAAATTATTCATAAATTTAAGTATGTCGACGACGGTGGGCCCTTGGACAAAAATATTGGCATAACAACGTGATTAAACCCAAAAGATATAAACAGTTGAATTAGTCAATAATAATATTAGAAAAATAAAATTTAAGTCAAGTAACAACTTTTATAAACAAAAATAAAGGGTAACAAATTTTACATGAAAAACTCTCCAAAAGAGAGAAAAATTATGGGCCAAAATTCAAATAAATCCACTATGAAAGTAGGCAAATTACAATATTACAATATTTTGAGCTTTTTGACAAAAACTTAAGATTCACAACAATTAGTTTAATATAAATACCTCTTTGAATATATATTCAAAATCTCTTCTAAATTGGACAGAATATTATAATTATCTATGATCAATAATGCTCTAATAAGTAACTCAAAGACCTAATTGTTAATTACCCTATTTTATGTTTTTTTTTGTTCTCTCTGTGGAACACTAATTTTACCTTTTTTTTCATAACGCCTCTCTTTTTCTTTCCTTTTGACATCTAAAAATTTACATCTCAAGCCATTTACATAGGTAATACCTGGCTGATTGCATGTGTGAAAGAAAGACATTTTCCTTTTTCAGTTTGGCAAGGGTGCAGAGCTTTTCATTTAAAGCATTAAAAATTGAATGACCATTCAAATTCAATCTTTAACCAATTAATACACATAATTGTCATTGTGGAACTTGTAATGGAAATTGGCTTAATGGGACTGGACAGATTTGACTAACAATCTTCCCCTCCAGTGTTATTAGGATGAGATTAATTATTTTGTTCTTTACTTAGAGTCCATCCCCGGTTAATTGGAGCAGAGCTCAAGCTTGTCCCTAGGAACCATCTTACTCATATTGACAGTGTTTCTATCTATGTGAATTTTCTTCAGTTGCATTTGTTTGTCTTCAATATCGAATGCAACAATACCTTACATCAATATTTTCTGTACGACTGTGGTACATAAAATTCCTTCTTAAATCAATAGCACTCTGACTGTCACATTAAACCACATATTCTTCTTGCTTCAATCTTAATTCTTAAAGAAACCTTTTTATCTATAGCATTTCCTTTCCAGCTTCATATGCCACAATATACTCTGTCTCTGTTGTTGATAATGCAACATATTTTTGTAGTTTAGAATACTATGAAACTACTCCCCCTGCAAAATTAAACAAAGTTTCCTACCATATCTACGTCTATGCATTCCCAAAACTTAAGCATAATTTAGAAGTGCCTCTTAAATATATAGACATCCGCCATTGTTTTCTAGTGTAGTTTTCTAAGATTAGAAAGATATTTTTCTTACCACACTAACCGCATAAGTAAATTTGGTTGTGTACAGACCATTACATACATCAAACAATTGATTGTAGAGGAATAGGGAATATCCAATATCTCTTTTTCTTATATTAGACTAGACTTCTAGCTTAGCTTAAAATGATTGGTGAAAAAAGTCCCAATTGATTGTGCATGCTCATGTTAAACCTTCAAGCATTCATTCAACATATTTCTCCTGTAATAGCCATACAACCTTTAAACTTTTTTATCTCGAATAAAATTCATTCCCAGAATATGTTTAACCGGTCCTAAGTCTTTTATATAAAATAACTTACATAACTCATTCTTCAACTTCCTGATCATCATTGCATCATGTGCAACAATTAACATATGACTGACATATAATATGATGATAATGAAATTATAATTTTGGGAAAGCCTTGATGTAAACATAAGGATCTGAAGTTGTGGTAGTGTTTTTTTGAGTTGCCATAAACAAATCAAACTTCTTGTTCCACTGTCTCAGAACCTCTTTAATCCATATAGACTTTTCTTCATTTTGCAAACTAAATGTTTTTTTTTCTTAAAAACCCTCTAATTGTTCCATGTAAATATCTTCATGCAAGTTACCATGTGAAAATGCAATCTTTACATCAAGCTGATCAATCTCAAGGTTGAAACTATTTGTAAGGCTTACTACCACTCAAATGGAATTCATATTTACTATTAGAGCAAAAATCTCATTAAAATCAATTGTTTTTGATTGAAGCTTTTAACCACCAATCAAACTTTGTGCTTCACTAGTTTGATGCCCTTTTTCTTTAGCTTTGTGCATCCACTTGGTCTTTAATGGTTTCTTTCCTTTTGGAAACTAACCAAATCATAGGTGTCATTTTTTGGTAGAAAATTAATTTTTTCTTTCACTACTTCCAACTAACAATTTTTATCTTTATGAGATGCACTTTTTTTAAGCTCTTTAGTTTCCCCTTATTAGTAATCAAAATATAATTAGAACTAGGATATTTGCTAGATATGTGATACTCTCTAGTTAATCTTTTAAGTGAAAATCCTACTATTTGTTGTCAAGGAAGTTGCTCTTCTTGCTTATCACCTTTTTCGTTTAGTTGTTCTCTAGCATCTAGCTCATCACTCATTGTTATTGGCTCATTTGAATCCCCACGTTATGTTTCTCAAACATTTTTAGCATCTGTGGTTCTTTCTGGTGGAGTTGTTATCAAAGTCAAATCATCACATTCGATGATAACTTTAGATGTCTTATCTTTTTTCTCTAAATCTGTTATGGTCTCATCTTCATGAAAGACCATATCTCTGCTTTTGATAAACTTTTTCTTCTCTAGATCCTATAGTCTGTAACCAAATTCTTCATCTAAAAAGAAGCCCCGAGCTCATGCACATCGATATAAGCATACAAATTTTAATTAAAATTAAACTTACATAGGAATTAAACAAAGAAACACTTGAATTTTCTTAAGATCTTAGGAATGGATGTAAGATCTTAGGAATAGATGCATATGTGATCGGACTGCAATTTAAAATTATGGATCTATTAAAAATCATACCTGTTGAGAGACTCATAACTCAAAGCATACTAATCCCTGCATGAACGCGCCATGGCTTGATTACTACAATTTTTTCTTAAAGCCAAAAGCAGTCTAGGTTTTTATGCCTCTAACGGTAATCCATGTAGATGCCTTTTAGAGCTTTTATAAGGTTCATAGGTTCTTTAGTGCTATTTAGAAGGCTTTTCAAGCCTTAATCAAGAGATTTTACCAATTTGTACAAATTTGAAGAAATCTTGAAATGATTCTTTTACCTATTATGGCAAAGGGATAACAAAAATAACTCCATAAAGAAATAGTTGTTACCAATAAATGGATCCAAAAATCATAATTTTTTAATCTAATTGATTCCTTAAGGATAAAAAATTGATTTTCTATATTCATCATGATAAAAGATACTTTGAGATCGCCTGGAATAGTAACGACATAAAGGGGGTTGAGAAAAATAACAATTTTAGGATTTGACCAATTTCACAACTTTTGTGAAAAAATTAATCTCTCAATGCTAGATTTTTTTTTTTTTACTTTTATTATGTTAAGAATGATTCTAGAACACTAAAAACAAGCATGAAAGCACAAAGAGAGCTTAGGGAAGACAAAGGTTGTGTCAATCCCCTTTAGAAAAATCTAAAGATTAGCACCTAAGGTTTTTCCTATACTCTTTATTAACAAGAAATCCTTAATATTATATTTAGATATATCATGGGCTAAGTTAAGGTTGAATAATGAGTCAGCTGAGCCTATTACTAACATAGCTACAAAGTGGTTTCATTTTATAGTTTTTCTGGAATCTAATTGAAGCTATTTTAATTAGCTTGTCCAAGATTGGGCCTTTATAGTAGCTTACTAATATTTTAGCCTAATACCACACCAAAGATAGCAATTCTATGCACCTAACCCATTAGCAAGCCCAACTTAAAGTAGTTCACAACTAAACTCTTTTGACTTCATAATTAGGGCTTTTAACCTAACTTCTTTAATTTACATGTTAGATAGTTTAATTCATAATTAAATTTTCTAACCCAAGTAAGATAATTTTACTTCATATAGATAATATTAAATTAATTAAATATTATCAAACAATTATTTAATTTTTCCAATATAACTATTTCGCTTTATTTAATAATATCCCAAAAACCATGTTTACAAATAGGCATTATCTTGATAAAATATTCTTATCTTTATTGCCATATTAAAACATCATTAATTAGATTTCATAAATCTAATTTATATCTTAAATTATTCTTAATTTTATAAATATCTTGAGGCATGTATTTATACAAATATGATTTAGCGCTTATAAGATTCTTTCCTATCAATAGTTTTATTAAGTTTGGAGTCTCATTAAATATACTACATTCATCGAATTTATTAGTTAGATCTTCAATCCTCATCTGTAACTCTTGTATTTAAGTCCTCCTCATTATACCTTTCATTTAATAAGTCATACTTAATTAAATCCATATTTCAATCCAACAGATCATCTTATAGTATGTGACCCATTAGGCTTCCATCATAACGATAATAAATATAATTACTCAATTAAGTGTATTCATATTTATAGACTAAAATTGGCCTCTAGCAAGGCCTCATGGCCATCTGATATGCAGGAAGAGTCACTAAGACCTCTTTAAGAAACCTTTCGGTAGACAGCCTCTCAATGTACTTCGGTTATTTAACCAGATATCCCAAAAAGACCATAAGCATGATGTAGTGTCTACTCATGTGTCAATCCATATTAGTTTTTGCATCTTTTGGTTAACTTAATGAATTTAGAGAAATAATTTCTCCTAAATTCATCACGCATTGGCTAATGACTTTATCAAAGTTAACCAAAGCCAAGAACATATGAAATATGTCTCCAATGTTACTCGGAGTGATGAGTCCTCTCTAAATCACTCGTTCACCCACCATATGATTCACGCCATACCCAACGTACCCTACCTTAAACATCTAATCATTGTGGAATTATTTCAGATAAATCTAAGTATGACATTCCTTAAAAGTCTAAGGACTGTTATGCACAACTAGCACATGAAAACATATTCTATAGATACTTGAGTGACTTATACCAAATGAAGTTCTTATATGGACCACATTCAATGAACTTATTTTCACAAAATAAGCACCCAGATATATCCCCAAGTATCTCTATACTTTAACTTTTATGAGATCAAAGAGTTGTATGCATCAAATGCACGGAGGCTTAGCATATGTTAGTCTTTATGCATTGTCAATGTCTTGTCTTGACACTACAATGACTAGGAACATTTTTTTAGAAATATAGCTTTGATGTATAAGGATGTCATTATCGTAACTTGTTAGTAACATTGGATGGCAATTGTGTTTTTCTGGCTTCATCCAATTAGTATTTTCATGAGTGTATAATCATGCCACTAACATGAAGAAAAACCTTGAATCAATAATATAAGCGATTAGTTTTGTATTATTAACTATTATATGCCTCATCCAATCTAACTGGTTCTAGGGCATACACTAACATCATCACCATAACCAACAAATATGCATGCAGCGGCTTTGTCATCCAGCTTTGATCTTTGCTCCTTCAGCACATGTACAAATGCATTACAGCCAAAGACTTTCAAGTGTGAGTATGAAATGCCTTTTCTTGTTTATACTTTTTCTTGAATGTCAAAGCCTAATGGTATTACTGGCGATGTATTGATTAAATAACGAGCTTTGTTGACTACTTCTCTTCAAAATGCGTTTAGCAACTTAGCCATACTCAACATGCATCTGATTTTTCCTATAACTGTGTAATTCATCCTTTTAGCTAAACTTTTATGTTATAGTGTTCCAAGTTCTAACTTCTCATGCTGTATTCTATGCTTTAAATATTAATCATCAAGGTCTTTAGATGTATATACTCCACCATTATTAGTGTAGAGACACTTGGAGGATAATCCCATCATCCTTTCCACCATGGCGTGAAATTTTTGGAATTACTACAATACTTGGCTTTTTGTTTTTAATAGATACGCCCAAGTTTTTGTGAAGCATCATCAATAAAATTAACAACATATTCGCTACCCCATTAATTCTAGCTCTAAGGGACCACATACATTAAAGTAAATTAACTTTAATAAATTTTCTTTTCTTCTAAAGGTTTAAAAAAATTTCTATGATGCTTTTTTAGTAAACCATAGCCACATGAGTTTAATGACATAGCTTTAGCTAAGGAAAAGAAGTACTACCTCCTTAAAATTTGTAACCTTTTTTCACTCACGTGTGTCAACCTTTTATGCCATAATGCCGAAGCATTGTTCTTAACAACATTTATCTTGTAGCTACATAATTTTATCCAAGCTTATACATAGTCCAACAAATTTTTTGGTGTGACTATCGAAAACATTTTTAGCAACTTCCATTGCCATTCTTTTGTTAGCTTACATATCCTTCTCTATCAAGGATATTAATTGCAAAAATGTTTAATCTTAGATTTAGAATATGTCTGACATCTTTTAGCGTCAAATTATAATCATAGTTGGTATATACAACAATACCACCAATTCCTACTATCAGATATTCTCTTTAGTTTCCTACCTTTGTATTGCCAAAGTCTCTGGCTTTTTAGGTTGTGAATAGCTCTTTGCTAGAAACACAATGGAATGTTACACCAATGTTGACTATTAGGAATGGCAGAACCCGAACCGCTCAATGGGTTCTAAATTGATCCGCTCTAAATAGGTTAAGTTTTTTTGGGAGCAATGGAACGAGGCAAAGCGAAACAATTTTTTTGTTTGAAAGGCAGGGATGGAGTGGTTTTGGTATTTTCCTTGTCTGCTTCACCAATTAAAATTATGATTTTACCTTTAGATATTTAGTTTTTTACAAAGGATAATATGATAATTATATATTTTAAAAACAAAACCCTAAAGTCTCAAAATTTTTGCCCAGCCATATCTTTATCTTTGTTTAGATTCTCAATCTCAACCATCAATTGCATCTTTATTTTTTGTTCATGAAAAAACACTGTGATGCATCTTGAACATGGCATTGCAACGGGCAACAGGCAACCCTCTGTTCAATGTTTTTAGGTGAGAAATTCTTTCCCTAAGTTATTTGCAAAACTTTTATTAAAAGGTTTGGGGCTTGGTTATTTGAATTTATGGAAAAGGAATTGTTAATACCCTTATTTGAATACCATGATTCTTGGTTTTGCTCTTGATTTTTTAACAATTTGACTTGTAATGACATTGATTCATGAGTTTAATTAGAAAGTAACTCATGCTTAGTAGCAATGGGAAACTTTTTGTTTTCTTGCATAGACAGGCACCTTGCTGAGCTCTCTCTTCAGCTGTAAAAGCAGTGTAAAAAAAAAGTTGAACTAGCTTGCATTAGGAGCTTCCCCAGTTATTGAGTCTATGATTTCATTGTAGGTATTTGCTTCCAATTGGAAATGCTATTTCATGATTATATGCATAGAAGTTCTTGCACATAAGCATTTCCATGTGATGAATTGAAAGCTTTTCATCAATAATAATAATAATAAGAAAAACAAACTCATCTTTTTGTATTTTAATGTCCCAACCTAACATCCATAGAGTTGCTACTAAAATTGAAGTACCGTGTCTTGATGAAAAAATTACACAAAAATAGATCGAGAGATTTTTGAGATATTAGTTTAATTAATTAATCAATTGCATCGAAATATTAATTTTAATTTTTAATGTACATATAAGCAGTTAAAATTTAAATTTCTTAATTTACAAAAAAAATTAATAATAATAAATAAAAAAGAAGCTGTACGTTACAATCTCCATCTAAATCCATGCTAATTATTCTTTACAGCTTATGACTAGATTGCATGTTATGCTCACTTAATGAGTGACATATTCTTTAGGGAAACTAATCATTTTTTGTAAGCATATTTTCCATTTCTTGAAACTTGTTTCAAGGAGTGATGAACTCATTACCAAAATCAAGAAGCTCTAGTTCTTTTTTTCCTTAAATTTCTTTGGTTTTTTGTTAGTATTAATTTTATTTTTTTATTTTTAATAACACATGATCATGAAAAATGAGTCTCCCTCATAAAAATCTATTGGTGTTCGTAATTCAACATCACCTAATCTGAAATCGCTGAGAGGCAAGGCTCATTCCATAACTCCAACTCCTACTAGTTCAAAAGTTCCAATGCAAGATGTTTTAACATATAAACCAAAAATATTGAAATCAGTTGTATGGTAGCATTTCAAAAAAAAGAATATTAATAGGGAATGGAATGCAATATGTATTAATTACAAGAGGATGTTTTGTGGCAAAACTAAGGGTGGAACAAGCTATTTACATGATCACTTAAAAAGGTGTTCAAAGTGAACTCATGAGATCTCACCTAATAACTACTAGTGGTAAATCAGAGTAAGATAAATGGAGCAGTTTAGCTTAAAGGCTATGCATTTAACCAAAATTTGGCAAGGAAAAAGCTTGTTCATATACTAATAATGCATGAATACCTTTTCTCTATGGTTGGTCATTAGGGATTTAAGAAATATTGTACCACTCTTCAACTGTTGTTCAATATTCCTTTTCGAAACACAATAAGGAGTGATATCCTCAAGATTTACAAAGAGAAAGAATTGAAAACAATGGGAATGATTGAGATAAATAAAAATAGAATTGCAGTTACAAGTAACATGTGGACATCAAATAATAAAAAAAAAAGCATTTATGGCTCATTTCATTGATAGCTCTTGAACTTTACAAAAGCATATCATAAGGTATAATTCAATTTACATTTTGTAGATATTTTGAAATTAATTAAATTATTTAGTATTATTATTTAATTAAATTATTAATTTAATATATTTTTAGGTACTGTTGTATGCTATCTCCACACATAAAAAAAGTTATTACAGATAAGTTAATGAAAATTTTTTTAGATCGGAATCTTTATAGAAAATTATCAAAAATTACTTTGGATAATTGTTCAATTAATGATGGAGTTGTTAATCTATTGGTTAATAGACCCGGTCCAAACTCACTTATGCTTGATGGTAAATTTTTTCATATGCATTGTTGTGCGCATATCTTGAACTTGACTGTGAAAGATGGGTTAGATGTTACGGGAGATGGTATCAATAGAATTCTTGAAAGTGTTCACTTTTGGACAGCCACTCCAAAAAGAATAGAGAAGTTTGAATATTCAGCTCAACAATTGCAAATTCCAACTTTTAAAATGTTGTGTCTTGATTGTAAAACTAGAAGGAACTCAACCGATTTGATGCTTGAGACAGCTTTGTTTTACAAAGATGTTTTGTCATGCAAAGCAAAGAAAGCTAGAATAAAAGATTTTGCCAACAGAGGAAGATTAGAATATGCAACATTAATCTTTGAAAAATTATAAATTTCTTGCTCAATCACTAAAACATTTTCTGGAACCACGTATCTGACTATGAATTTTTATTTTCCAAAGCTTTGTGTGATGAAATTGAAATTGGTAGTTATAATTCTAATGTGACTATTGCACTAATGGCTTGAAGGATGTTAAAAAATTTTCAAAAATGTTGGAATGTGATTCATGGAATTATGGAGGTTGCCTTGTAGCTTGATTCGAGGGACAAGAAATATATATTAGATTATTATTTTTCCAAGATATATGGAGTTGATCTAAGGTACAAAAAAGATGACTAAGATTGATAATATTAGTCATAGCCTACTTCGAGAATATGAAAAAAAGTTTCAAATTGGTAAAGTTGAAACAAATGTCTTTTCTACTAAATTGATTGAAAAGAGAATTACAGATGACTAAGATGAATTTGTTAGTAGAAAAAAGAATAAAAAAAGATATGAGACAAAATTTTACTCTTATTTAGAAGAAGACGTTTTATCAAGATCTCAAGATTTTAACATATTTGATTGGTGGAAGAGTGGTGGTCTCAAGTATCATTTGTTGCAAAGAACTACTAGAGATGTGTATGCTATACCTGTGTCTATTGTGGTTTCAAAGTCTACTTTTAGTACTACTTGTAAATTGATAAATACACATCATATTAAACTTTATTCTATTATTGTGAAAGCTTTAACATGCACTCAGAATTGGTTATTAATACAAGTAAAAGGTATTTAATTTATAATTATGTCACTTTTTATTGTAATTTTATTTAACAATTTAAATTATTTTTTATTTTTTATTTTATTTTTGTGTAGATAAAACATCGAAAAACTTTTCAATATCTTCTTATGGGGTTGAAGATGATGACAAGACTCCACTACTCTTGACATGGTAAGTTATAGTTTATATTATGTTAATAAAATTATTGTTTTACAATTATTATTAACTTTTTTTTTAATATATGATTGTACAGGAAGATGTATTTGCATGATACTTACAAGAAAGCCTCAAAGATATTCCATTACTCGTGACTTGGTAAGTTATAATTTATATGTACTTATATTATGTTAATGAAATTATTGTTTTACAATATTATTAGCATTGTTTTTAATATATGATTGTATAGCAAGATGAACTTGCATGATACTTGTGGAAAGGTTTCGAAAATATCTCTTAGATGTTATGCTTCAGGATTTTTTTTTATTATTGTCTTAGTTGTTTGGAACTAGAAGTTGTTTTAATTTTTATGCTTAAGACATGTATGGATGATGTTTTATGTTTATATTTTATGTTTAAACATTTATTGTCATTTATGTTTTATGTTTTATGTTTAGATATGCATCAAAATGTTTTTTCTCTTAAATGTATATTTTATTATTTGAAAAAAATATATAAATAGTAAAAAAAATCAGATAGGGCAAGGCGAGGCAAATGTATCCAACATCCATGAAGATGGTAATGGTATTGAAAATCCAACATCCATTTTGAAGTAAGGTGGATGGTGGAGTAAAGCAATTCATTAGCAAGGTGGAATTGGATTTTGCAATATCCACCCCTGCCCTACTCCATTGACATCCTTATTGACTATCCATTTAAAGTCTTGATCACCAATATGGTTACATTCTCCCTCTATGCTAAATAATGGAATTGCTTCTTGATTAAAATGTACTGTTCAACATTGTTATCATCAGATTTCTCTTTGCTCATCCTTTTTTTTTAACTTGCTTCAAGTGTCACCAAATTTGCTTGATATCACTTGACTTTTTCTTTAGACTTAAATTGATTTCTAAACTTCCTATGTCCTCTATTATCTTGGCCTCTGTTTTTGGTCCTACCCTTATTCTTTATGACAAGGGCTTGATTTTCAACAAGTGTCATCTTTTTCACCTTTTTTCTTCATTGGATAAACTATTTTTTACCATCTTTAAATTTACCTTGCCATCATGGGTTGAAGTACTGACAATTACAGCCAGTATATCCCAACTGTCTAGCAAGGATTTTAGAAGAAATAATGCCCTTATTTCATCATCCATGTTGACTTTTAAAGTATTCATCCAATTGAATATATCCTAAAAATTACTTAAGTACTTAGTCATCTATTATCCCTTCTTATATTCTAGAGTAGCAAATTTTTAACAAGGGAAATTTTATTTTGGATAGTTTTCCTTTCGTACAATATTGATATTTTTTTTTTCCAAAAGAGCATGGGAATTCATCTCATATGCCATATGATGAAAAATGCTAATATTAATCCATTTTCTTATGGTGCCGAATGTTTTTCTATCCAACTTTTTCACTATTTATTTTTCATATCTGTTGCCTTAGTAGAATCACCTAATACTAGTTCATCCAAATCTTTACAGTATAGATGATCCTTCATCATTAGCTTCCATATAGAATAATTTAAGGTTGTCAATTTCATCATGGCACCAGTATCACCTTCCATTATTTCGAGCAGTAACTGAACAAAAAAATTAGATAGTATCCTATTGCTATAGTGTGCAATACTACTACAGTGATGATTCTACTACAGTATCATCGACTGAAGATGTTGCAGCAACTCTAACACCAACTATTGGGCCCTCAAACAAAAATATCAGTACAACATGCTTAGACTATAGGATTTAGACAACTTAGTTAACCAATAATAATATTGGGAAAATAAAATCTGAGCCACATAATAATTTTTACATGCAAAAATAAAGAATGCCAAATTTTACATAGAAAACTTGTCGAAAAAGAGAAAAAAACACAAGGTAAAATTGGAGTAAAATTCACTATTAAAATAGGCAAATTGCAATGTTATAATATCTTAAGCTATTAAACCAAAGCTTCACAATAATTGGTATAATAAAAAATGTTACCTCTTTGAGAATATTAGTATGTGGGGAACCAAAAAATACGAGAAATTGATGAAGGCTTCAAGGTGTGTAACAATGCCACTTTCTTTAAGGTTTTATT
>JBBYHO010000015.1:29509367-29521900 GCA_038382025.1 Adansonia gregorii | reverse complement strand
TATTTATTTAAATTTAATTTAATATAAACCGAGATTATAAAACAGAGGGATCTGATCGTTGAATAATTCTACGCACAAACAACTTTTTATGCCATGTATGCAAAGTAGAAGGCATTGAGGCCCATATTGTAGATTTCCAGAAAAGACAACAAAATAACTATCGAAATCTGTGACCTCCAAGCCCAAATTTGAGATTTTCCTTCTGGTTTTTTAGTTTTTTATTTTTTCACCTCTTAAAGCCATTAAGGCCTCTTTTTGGTCTTCTCCGAGTTTCCGCTTCCCAGCTTTCCTCCGTTTCTTCTTCAATCTTCCTCAAAGTCGGCAACTTCTCTTTCTTCTTGGGTCTCTCGGATCCAGTATCTTCTTCAATTTTAAGGTGTCAATTTTCTTTCGCATTATCTATTTTATATGTAATTTGTATTAATTAATTTTGTGGATGTAATCTATAAATTAAGTCGGTTTAGCGATTTCGATTGTGTTTTTCAGACTGATTTTTGTTTTTCTTTGTTCAGAAATAGGAAAGAAATTGGGTAATTTTCATTCCATTTTCTGCTTAATTTTGTTAATTTCCTATTGATTATCAATTTTGATTTTTCTTTGGATGTTCATCGTCGATACGATTGTTAGTTATAATCCATATGTAGGCATATATTTTGATCATAAGAAAAGGAATAATTTGGAGAGAATTTAATTCTTTTTAATCTTAAATTTTGCGATATAATCTAATAATACAAGCTTTGATATATTTTCAGGTTTTGTTCTTTTCCAAGTTGCCTTTTTGTTGTTTGCAAATGCTGACTGGTTGTGTTACTGCGCCTTTGCCGCCACTATTATCTCCCGGTATGCTCTTTTCTCTATGCTAATTTTCTTGGGATTTTCTTTTATTATTCATTTGATTATGTTCGTTTTATGCTAATATTTTGGCATGGTTTTCACCAGCGACTCAATTGAAGTCACGGATTAAGTACAGTGGTTGCTTTGACACCATCCGAGTTTCTACGCTGATTAAGCCATTTGGCCTTGGCTTGCAATTAAAACCTATTGTTGGAAGAAGTAGAAAGCAATCTTTCTCTGTTATATGTGCTGCTGCTGCTGCTTTGGTAAGCTTACTTTTTGATCTTCTTGTTAGTTTATTAAAATTTTGAAATTCCTTCTATATAGAGAAAAGTAATTGATTTCCTTTAGACTGGTTAACATGGACCCAGGAATAGTATAAAGAGAAAATATTGCATATCTTTTATCAAATATCAGATTCAAAACTCTCTCTCTATATATATGATTATCTACTAGCATAAACAGCATTAAATGCTGAAATAGATATGGTGAAAGAGATCAAAACTTGTGTGCACATGTGCTTATGTGTATGTGTGTGTCTGTTCTGCTTTACACATGCGAAAAGTAGATGTTTTAATGACGTAGGTTTTCTGAGTTTGTGACTTGGTTCTTCTTTTTTTCTGCAGAATGCAACCTGCAGCGCATCAGGGCAAACTCAGACCGTTACTCGTGAAGCACCAACAATCACCCAAGCTCCTGTCCATTGTAATGACAAACATTTAAACTTTCAGTAGCTTGCTAAAATTTGTTAGATGTATTCCTTTTTGTGTTTTTCTGGTGGACCTAGAGCCAGCGACCTTAAGATTAATGGTAGTTAGGAAGGTTATCGAGGGCTAGGTGATTTTGTTGGAATAGCTGAGGAGATGGTGACAGGCATGTATCATTCTCATACTTTTTTGACACCTAGCCGTGCTGCATCCAAGCTTGCACGTTCATGCTCCATGTGCATTGGTAGGATAAAATGCTTGTTGTTTTGGCACATGAGAATCCAGATTCTGCCTGGTGCTACAAGCTATGTTGCTCTGACTCTTCATTTTTTTAAGTACCCGTGTCCGAAACCCTTTCTGACATATTTACAGACATGGGTATATAGATATGACCCTTCAAATGCATGAAACACTATAAAAGAAAAAATTTGAACAAACCTTTTTGGACATATATTCATATCTGACACCCATCCTTAGTCTGAGTAACATAGGCTACAAGCATTGAACAAAGTTCCATTTAAGTTTCCCTATTGCCCTTTTTTTTAGTGAAATATTGGTAGTGTGATAAATGTTACTCGCTTTTATGTTATCCTTTGGTTGTCCAGGGTTTCACTACAAGTTCCAGGCAACTTTTGTGCGATTTTTATCTGTTTTTTTGGTTTTCAACCATTTTCCTGCTATTTTATATAGGTGATAAATACCTAAGCTTGCAGGAGCTAGGGATAGAACCCTGGCCCTATGGCTGTGGAACTTCCTTACCTTGGGTGGGATATAATTATATGCTCCTTACTTGAAGTCCATGGACTTAGTTCTATTTTTTCTTTTGAGTAAAACTCCATGTAATTTTATGAGAAAATGTGTTTCATATAAAATGCTTAATATGGTTGATTTGAATTGCAGCAAAAGAGAAGTCACCACAACTTGATGATGGTGATTCTGGCTTTCCTCCCCGTGATGATGATGGTGGTGGAGGTGGCGGGGGAGGCGGTGGGGGCAACTGGTCAGGCGGATTCTTCCTTTTCGGATTTCTCGCATTTCTGGGCTTCTTAAAGGATAAAGAAAGCGAAGAAGATTACCGGGACAGTCGAAGAAGATGAGAGACTTCTGCAGATTGATAATATTTATGGAAACTATTATTGCTTATTGTTTTTCTTGTATTCTTTTTGACAATGAAATAACCATACTGATCTTGCAATAGAATCTGTTGTTAACTAGCCTATAAATCGTTCCAATTCTTTTTCCGAAGGATTTATTTGGTAGGAAAGACGAAAAAGGGAAAGAATTGAAACTTTGTTGGTCTGATGATTAGATTTTCATAATCACTATTTTTAAAAAATTTTTTTTTGGAAGTTTACTATTGCATTAACAATTCTATTCTTACGCTTATCCATTATTTTTACCGGGCAAAGCCTAGGCCTTGATATGGCTTTTGCCCTTTAGCAGCGTGTGCCCAGGCGTTCTCTGCTTAAATTTCCATGTGATATTCTGTCTCATAGCATGTGCTGCAGCAAGGGCTGAGGAGAAAAAAAATCAAGAAAATTAAAAATCAATTCGAATATTAGAATTCAGTTTGTTTTAATTTAGTTTTTATTGAATTTAGTTTGATTTCGGTTTGGATAGTAATAGTAATAGGCTTAAGCTTGAATAGGTGTCATAGGTATTTATAAGTTAAGTTATTTGCTCAAACCTAAATGCTCATCTAATATTTTAAAGGTTTTGAATAAAGATATTAGATATTAGAAATTTGCTTTAAGCAAAAGATAAAAAAAAGGCTTGTTTAAAGGTTTTGACTCACACGTTTAAAGTTCAAGCATAGTTTGACTCGGTTTATTTTTCAATTATATTATACATATTATTTTTATATTTATATATATATTATATAATTCATATCATATAAAAAATAAATATTTCATAAAAACATAAAAAATATGTTAAGTTATATATTTTTTAAAATTTAATAAAAAAAATCAATTTGGTAAAGATTTAAATCAAAAAATGTATTTTAAATATAAAAAAAAAACAATATGAATGCTGAATTGTTTATTTATAAATATGGATGGATTTGAATAAAATTTGTAACTTATATTTTAAGCAGGCCAAGCTTAGACAAGTATAAATAATATTAATATTATGTCTAGACCTGATTCGAACATAATCCAACTAATAGTATGTACATCTAGCTTGAAATTTTCAAGTTGAAAATGTAAAATTGTTAAGTATATAAATATCTGATATAGTTTTCACTTACTTTAGAAATATATATTTTTATGCCAACATCTTGATTTAATGATTAAAAATATGTTAATATTGATATATAAACTTAAGTTCGATTTCAAATATCCTCGTCGCCCTTAATTTATAAAAAGAAGTATATATTTTGACCAAACTAAATATTAAGTAGCAATATTTAAAAAAAAAATTAGGCTTGAAAAGGGAGTTGATTTATTTAGACGAAATTAGAGAAAAAAGAAAGTGTTAGGGATAATTTTGAAATTAACAGAAAATCTGGGCAAAAGTTTAAAATTCCAAAAACTTCTAAAACCGCAAGGCCATAAGCCACCTCAACCCAAGCCAAAGCAAAAGCAGAACCAGTGGCCGAATTCTTTTGTCCATCGAAGCCTTCTCTTCTACAATGGCAAGAATAGTCTGCAGTAATCTACTTTCAACCCTAACTCTTGTTCCAAACAAACCCTCCATTTTCACTAAAATCCCTCAATTCATTACCGTTTTGAATGGCACTAAAACGAGGTTATACTCTTCCAAAGTAAGCATGAGCTTAAGAGCCGGCATTGTTGGTCTCCCTAATGTCGGCAAATCAACTCTCTTCAATGCTGTTGTAAGTTGTACTCGATTTCAAATTTTGGGTTTTCCTTTTCTTTTTCATTAGAAAAGATAAAGAGAGATTTTGATGAGTTTATGAAATTTTAAATGAAAAAAATATAGGTTGAGAATGGGAAAGCACAAGCTGCTAATTTTCCGTTTTGTACAATAGAGCCAAATGTTGGGATTGTTGCAGTTCCGGATCCTCGACTTCATGTTCTTTCTGGACTCAGCAAGTCTCAAAGAGCTGTCCCTGCTTCTATTGAGTTTGTTGACATTGCTGGTCTTGTTAAAGGTGCCAGTCAAGGGGAGGTAAAGCTTTCTTGTAAAATTTGTTTTTGATGTTATTTTGGGCACTTTTTTTTTTTTTTCATAGTAACAAAATGCATTTGGATGTGAAAGCAAATATTGCTTTATTAATACATTCATCTGTATTCCGTTGCAATTAGGTTCTTAATTTCTTATATTATGCCATTGTTTGTAGGGATTAGGAAATAAATTTTTATCGCATATCCGGGAGGTGGACTCCATTCTTCAGGTTCTTCTTTATCCTTACCAACCGATAATCCATCTTCTTTTTGGCATATACATATGCTTAACTTATTTCTTTTCTCATGTGTCTTTAAGTTCGTGATGGTGTCATTCAAATGGAGTTCTACTAATAGAAAACACAGGATAAACCACGAAAGGCATACGTATGTTAGCACGGCCATCATTTTGCTAATTAAAATTCATGGAGTTTCATTTCCAGTCTTTACAAAGAGTAGTTAGCTAGTGCATAAATTCATACTACGCTTTGTGTTAATCAGTATATCACCAAAAACATTTATTCTCTCTATGTGATTTATGGTCATTTGTAGTATATGTAATGGTCTAATGGATGCCTTTTTAACAATTACCTAAGTCTGAATAAGCATATCTTTAAAGCTCAGTAGGGCTAAAGCCTAGGAAGCATGGACATGGAAATGCAATACGGATATAACATCATATGGATATGGGAATTTGTAAGAAATTAGGACACAACAATAAAAAAAATATTTTTTATATAATAATATACAATAAAAATGTATATTGATACTTTTCAATAAAATATTAAGATGCAAATAACTTTTCAAATTTTTAAAATCAGTTTTTGTATTTAACCTAAAAAAAACTCATTAGGACCAAATAGCTCAAACTCGAAGGCCCTAACTTACTCAATAATTTTATGCATTTTATTATTGAAATTCATGCATTATCATTGTCCAATGACAAGCTCGGTGATATAATCATTAACTTTTAATTTTTGAAATCAAATACTGATTTCATTGTTGTTTCAGGTTGTACGCTGCTTCGAAGATAATGACATTGTTCATGTGAATGGAAAAGTAGATCCAAAGTCTGATATTGATGTTATTAATTTGGAACTAGTTTTCTCAGATTTAGATCAGGTATGCTCAATGGAGCTTAATGCAGCTTCAGCATCTTTCTTGAAAAATTGGTCATGCTGATTTAATAGTTTAGAACACATTATCATCATATGAGTGCATTTAAGACATCTCTTACAATGTCCATTCTTTCCTCGTTGCTTGCTTGTATGGTACTTAATACTATGTTGCTCCGAATCTTCAATTTTCTTGCAGTACCCATGTCTAACACCTATGTCCAATGCATATCCGGACATGGGTATGGGATATTATCCTCCAAATTCATGGAAATCTTGGAAAATTTTGAACATACCATGTTCGAATCTTACGCTTGAATCCGAGTAACATGTTCTAATTTACATATTAAGAGAAATTTTAAAAAGATTTTTCTCATTTACTGCTTTCCTCACACACTTGGGCCAGTGATGATCCAAAGGGGTCTCTGACTGCAAAAGTTACACTCCTTTTAGCAAATAAGGGTTGACCTATTTTTTCTCAATTCATTTATTCATTTGAGAGTCCTAGTTATATCTGATTGGTAGAACAAACTCATCTGTTTAATGGCTTATGGTGGTGTGAATCAAATTACTAATTGTGTTTTTTTGCAAGTGAGAATCTACAAACAGTTTTGTGTATGATTTTCTAGATTTGGCAGATTGTATCATCTTCTGGAAATTTGAACAGTTTGGGTTTGAGAAAAAATTAAACTTGGGCTTGACTTCTTGTAACTTACAAATTCCTGGAACATTGTATTGGTTGATAAAATAAAGTAATGCTCTGAGTGGATAGTTAGCTATTTACTCGTACTATCATTTTCATTAAGGGTGCTTCAAAAGTTTATTAAGTGTAGGTCTTTTTGGACTTCTACAAGTTATCCAATGTTTTATTCAGCCATAAAGAACTAGATCTTTTTGGCATTGAAATCCTTGTTAATCATTGGATGTTTTTGGAATCTAATACTCAAACCCAAAAGTTTTGAAATTCCAAAAGATCTTGTGACATTAAAGGATAAAATGCTTGAATTGTTTTCACTCTGTAAAGAATAAAAGGTTACTGAACTCAAGGTTAGCACAAACTAAACTCTATGATAGAATATTCATTCCCTTTAGACCTTGTTTGGTATGGATAGTTTGTCACTTTACAGGCAATAGGGTTAAATACAATCTTAAATTGAAGCCGAAAACGTGTGAAAATATCTGAAAAAGTTTAAGTCTGTCCAAGAACTCAAAGAGTCCAATATATTTTAAATCCATCGCAAAACAAAAGGAGAAGACTTTGAGCTGATCAAATATAAACTAACTTATCATATCCACTATGTCTCTCAAATTCTTCTCAAGTACAATCCAGGAGGGGCCACCTAAAGAGTTTAGAGTAGTTTGGTCTCAAATTAGTTTCTGATACAAACAAATTGTCATGTAGATGAGGATGAGATATGATGGAAATAGAGAAGAGAGAGGCTAAATGCCAGATAATTCATCTCCTTGGGCAGGTAAAGTTTGATCCTAAATTGAAGATTCAATCTTAAGTTTAGGGTCATACAGAAGTGGAAAATATTGTTTGCATTGCATCTTTAGAAAGTATCTGAGAATACTATTGATAGGTTGTCAGGACAGGAACCTTGAAGATTCCTCAAAAGTGCAAAGATTTTTTTCATGGTTGGAAAAATTAAGTTTTGACTCATTTATCAGGATTATTGAGTAGAATGCTCATTTGAGAATTCTAATAGGTCATAAGTTGTTAAAATAATTCTAGAATTCTGCGTAATTTGAAATCTATCAGTTTCCACCCAGTATGAAAGAACTCAGGTTTTAATGAGTAAAAAAAAAAGCTTTAAAAGTATTGTAGGGTTCAGAACTAAAGTTTGAAAATTTTGTGCAATTATCCGAGTTTCTTTAGAATCAATTTCGTCCGAACTATTTTTCTTCTGGAAGTAAACTTTTCATAATGAACCTGATTGGTGAAGTTACTAGCAACATTTAATTAAATTGTAAAAAAAGAAATGAGAAGCGGGTTCTAGTTCCAAAGAATTTGGGATTCATTGGAGATTTTGATTGATTCCTAACCAGAAAGTTGCGTAAATATTTTGTGTACGTTTCATGTTCAATGCCCCTAAAGCAGATTAGTAGAGTATTGTAGCTACTTAATCGGAAACACTAATATATTTCTCCCATTCTGGCTGATGTGTAATGGCACTCTTTGAGCAACTCCACATATTGAAAAGGTCCATCTTGGGCTGGGATCTAACGGATTTTAACCTCAATATTTCTAATATAATTTTGAAATTTGTCATGATATTACTTGGATTCTTCGCGGTGATTGCTTCGTCTAAATTTTTAGGAGACTGCATTTCTTTCTGTGATACATCATCCTGTATTGACTAGGAGAGCTATTGTTGGAAGCCCTATAAGGGTTCTATTCATTCTTAACAACAGGGAATAAGCTTTTGAGGTCATGTGGACGTGGTTTATGGCCGAAAAGATGTTGGTTAATGGTGCTTGGCCCAGCTGCAGAGGATATTACCATAGGTATCAAAGCATACGCCTATTCAATGTGGGTTCACATGGTCACTCGTGTCATATTGGTCCTATGTGTATCGACTCTGATTGTGATATGTGGTTCTGAAATCTGACGAGCATGTCAAGGAAAAGGGCAGGGTTGTGTAAGGAATATTAATTTTGGTGTAATTGTTGAATCCCACATTAGTGTTTAAGTCACTCACTTTTAGCAGCTTGACCTTAATCTTTTGAGTTCGTACGATATATCCTTGAATAAGATATTACAAAGCATAAAATGCGAGCATCTTTTTATACTTATGAAACCCTTATTGCTTGACTTTTTGTTTTAAATCCATAGTGGCAAGCTATTTGTATATCTATTGTAAAACCTGGGTCCATAATTTGCATATCCATTTTGTAATGTATCCTATGAATATGCATGCACACATTCCATGTCCATGTTCTGTTTTTCCAACATCTGATACAACATTAAATTTATGTAATCTCGTATCCTTGTCCATGCTTGTGCTTATTTCCATGCAGGTATATTTGTTTACAAATATTTATCAGTGAATTCAAATTAATAATTCATTGTTCATGTGTTATGCTTTACTTATGTACTAACGGGCAATAAATTTGCTTGAATGTTCCTTTGTCAGAGAAGCTTTAAACCTTAAATAGATTTGCTTGTTCTTTCTCGATAACCTTTATGAACTCCTCTGTGGCCTTAGTAAATTCCTGTGTCGGCCTAAATCAAAATGAGCATATGAAACTAATTGCATTGTTTAGAACAAATGCAGATTGAGAAACGATTGGAGAAGCTTAAAAAGGGGAAGGTGAAGGATTCTCAATCTAAACTCAAGGTGAAGTTACTTTTCCGCTTTTGATTTTACTTTAAGTAGCCTCATCTCTTGCCTGTCGGTCTTTCTATGTTATACTCCAATAGCATTGAGTTTCTTAAAGTTGTATTCTTTTAGGAGGAAGCAGAAAAGTCTGGGTTGGAAAAGATTCGGCAGGCACTTATGGATGGAAAACCAGCACGATTAGTTGCATTAACTGACTTTGAGAAGGATGCTGTGAAGCATCTTTGCTTGCTGACAATGAAACCAATCATATATGTGGCTAACATAGCAGAATCTGATCTTGCTGAGCCTGGAAATAATCCCCATGTTAACGAAGTGATGAATCTTGCATCGGAGTTGCAATCTGGAATTGTAGCAATTTCTGCACAGGTTTGGTGATACTCTTGAAAGCATATTCTAATAGCATTTCTCTCTCTCTGATGTGCTCAAGCTTGTTGGCAGACATTGATGCACTGTCATCTTTAACAAAAACAAGAAATCTTACTTGTTCGTTTAATGCCCGTTGTTGATTGATGTTGTATCAGCTATTATACCATACAGAGGAACTAAGGAAACTTAAATTTGCAGGTTGAGTCAGAGCTCACTGAACTTCCATCAGAAGAACGAAAAGAATATTTGAAATCTCTTAGTGTCAATGAAAGTGGGCTTGCAAACCTTATTAGGGAAACATACAGCCTTCTAGGGCTGCGTACGTACTTTACATCCGGAGAAAAGGTGAAAAGACGTCCTTAGAATTAGTTTAATGGTTTTTTAAGTTGTATAAAAGTTAGATTTCATGTTTGCAAATTTTAATTTGTTTCATTAGTTGAAAGTGATGTTCTTAATGCTGCAGGAATCAAAAGCATGGACAATACTTGCAGGTAGCTTTGGCTGTGCTGGCGTTTGATCTGGACCATGTGCATACAGTCTTATCTTTGTCATGAATTTTTAATATTGTCTGCTACTGAGTGTAGATCGATGTTGTCTAATTTTGTTCTTTCTTGACCAGGAATGACTGCTCCTCAAGCTGCTGGAGTTATTCACTCAGATTTTGAGAAAGGCTTCATTCGTGCTGAGACGGTAAGCATCATCAATAATTTTGTGGATTCCGTCAGAAACATATTCAGATTTTTATCCTCCCATCCACATCACCTCTAAGTAGCTGGATGGAAGCAGTTTTTTTTTTTCCCTGCTATTTGCTTCTATCCTGTCTGCAGTATTGTCAAAGCCAGACTGGACCAGCGGGTTGAACCGGTGGTCTAACCAGTTCGGTACACTGTATCAAACTGCTTATTAACTGAACCAGTTGAAAACCAGTTTAAACTGTGAAAAACCGGTTTAATATATATTTTTTTTCTTTTTTTTTTTTTTTGGTTTCTACAAGCCTGGCTCTGGCATTGCAGTGAGCTACTTTCGTTGCAGTCATCAGCAAACTGTATGGGACATAATCCTATTTATAGACATGGAATTGATTGGACACTGGGCTAAATAAGAAGGAATAATGTTATAGGACCATCTGGTTGTGTAAAAAATTGCATGATTGTTATGTACATGCCAAATAAGAAAAACCAAAAGATTGCTTACATATTTGAGACATGATTCCTTAATAAGAAAATGATTATCTTTTACCTTTTCGAACATCTGCTTCTTTCAAAGTTGTATGATGATTCAGTATTTGCATTCGCATACATTTCTTTTCGCCTTAAGAACATGCATATACTGAATCATCATGCTACAGCTGTTTAATCATTGATCATAAGATGAAGTATGTGCTTTTTTCTTTCCGTCACCACCTCTGTATAAGCATCCATCTTGTTCTTAATAGGTATCCTATGATGATTTTGTTGCGGCTGGTTCACTAGCAGCAGCAAGGGAAAAAGGACTTGTAAGTTGTTTCTTTGTTATTAGCCTCTAGGGTTTTGTTTTGTTTTGTTTTTTTTGTAGGTAATAAATTTCTGGAATGTTACATGCTCAATACTTTGCATGAGTTTACTTATGCAATCAGGGAGGAAGATTATTTTGCACATATTTATTTTACCTCAAAATGGTGAAACTCTTCCTATCTATGTTGCTCCAACTCTTCATTTTTCTTGAAGTACCTGTGTCAAACACTTGTGTTAAACACATTTTTGAACATGGGTAGGGAGATATAACCCTCCAAATATATGAAAAAACTTAGAAAAAAAGCGTACTCATGTCGAACACATGCCTGTATTCAATAGTCGCACCCGAGTCCAAGTAACATAGGTTCCTATTGCCCCATCCAGCAAAATAACTTCAAAATTGTATTTGGCTTCATCTTTACCTTCATTATCCTTTTGTTTCATACATATTTCAGCCATTTGTGTTACCAAATTTACCTCAAGTCTCCCTTTCTCTCTCTCGGACTGAATGCTCCTATATTTTTTTTCAGTCTGTGCTGATATTAAACTTTCTGCAGTTGAGATCTGAGGGTAAAGATTACATTGTACAAGAAGGAGATGTAATGCTGTTTCGTTTCAACGTTTGATGACTTGACTTCTGAAGCTGAAGGCAAGTTCACCATTCTTTCACCTATCAAAGCACTGAACAAGAAATCTACACCTGACTGGTTTTATATCTTCTGCGATCTAAGACCATGTTCAACGTTGGAAAAATAGTATAGGATTGAAATTTTTCTTTCTCCATTGCTAAACCAAGAGATATTTTCAGAGATTTTACTTGACAAATTGTATGTTTATAATTCAAAGGTAAGACGATGGTAAATTCAGGATTTTAACCTAGTTGATTCATGCAGTTATGCTTAAGAAGTTGCATTCAACAGGTCTGGGATTTGAATCTCAGCATCTGCATCTGTTTCTCAATTTCAGGCTGTAGCCTCCTTTGTACCAATAAAAGAAACAAATGGAAACCCTGCATTTTTCATCTCAAGATTGTAATTTTATTCACCTGTGAATATAAACCCGTATATGTATTACTTTTTTTTCTTTTTACTTGTAATGTTGCCCTAACAGTAAAAATCGTAGAAAGCTAATTTCTGCTATTTTCAGTATTAGTGTTAGGAAGAAATTGGTTTTCTTTTTTGCATAGAAATCAATTTAGAGAACCGATTATAATGCATAACAGCTTAAGGATCTGTGGATGGTAGGCAGCTTAACATTTATGTCATTTTGGGTAAAGGCCAATGTCTTATTGTTAGCCTTTATCGTTTTAAAATTTTGATTGATGTAATCGGATTGATCAATGCTTTTGCTTTCGCTTCTAAGCAAGTCCAGCTTGGATTGTTTCACTTGGAAGCTATGGTGGAAGTTTCTATCCCCACATCCTGGATCCTCGTTGTGACATTGCTATTTTCTTGCTTGCTTTAGTTGGTTTTTCGGTGATAAAAATCGGATCAGACCAATTGATCGGTTGAACTGAGAATCTATTCAGTTCAATATAGTATATTAA
>JBBYHO010000015.1:29482352-29500623 GCA_038382025.1 Adansonia gregorii | reverse complement strand
GACAGCTTAATCTTCCAAGAGGATATGGCTATGTTGAATTCAAGACGGGATCAGATGCTGAGAAAGCTCTACTGTACATGGATGGTGTAGGTTTTTCTAGTATGCCAAAGTAAGCAGTATTTAGAGTTAATATTTTGCAAGAATGAAGTTATTCTTTGCTTTAATGCAGGCTCAGATTGATGGCAATGTTGTAAGAGTGAAGTTTACACTTCCTCCGCGACCAAAAGTTTCTCCTCCGCCGAAACCAATTGCTTCTGCTCCTAAAAGAGATGTTCCGAAATCTGATAATGCCAGTGCTGATGTTGAGAGGGATGGGCCAAAAAGACCACGGGAAAGTATGTTCAGTGTCGTAAATTTCTGTTTAATTTATACTTTTATTTGTATATTTAGTTACTTGTTATTGAATTTGTTTACTGATGGATATCAGCTTCCCCTCAACGGAAACCCCTACCTTCTCCACGAAGGAGATCACCTATGGGTCGAAGAGGTGGATCTCCTAGACGACCAGCAGAGTCTCCAATCCGGCGAGCAGATTCGCCGGTTCGTCGTCGTGGTGAAACACCTCCCAGGCGCCGGCCTGCCTCTCCTGCTAGAGGTCGTTCTCCATTGTCTCCTCCAAGGCGGTTTAGATCTCCACCAAGGTTCGGTAGTTGTAATAGGCTACTAACTTGTTTAACTATTGAACTGGTTTTGTAAGAATTTGACCCATTTAATCTTCACAGGAACTCTCCTCGTAGGATGCGTGCTAGTCCAATCCGGAGACGTTCTCCTCCTCCAAGGCGCCGGTAATAAAGCATTTTAAGCTAATTTCGTAAGGGTTAAATTTTATTGCCCTTAGTATAAGTGAACTGGTTGCAACTTGTGAATAAAGGAATAAATGCTAAAAATATGGACCTGAGGAATCAAGAGTAGCATAATGTACCAAAGACAAGCTCAGGATTGTTAATTAGGTAGTAATAGTATGTCTTATTCATGTTGTTGGCCGTTATGAGTGACACTTTGGTATTGATCTTTTGTTTTTATGAAGTGTGGATGATCTCAGACAAATTAGTTCAACTATATTTTCATGTAATGTGGGTCTTATACTATTATGTTTATTACAGTTCACCTCCTAGACGAGCCCGTAGTCCTCCAAGAAGGTCTCCCTTCAGTCGTAGACGGAGCCGTTCTCCAATCCGTAGATCTGCTCGTTCCCGTTCAAGGTCAATCTCACCTCGGAGGTAATACCTTACTACCATAAGCCTATTATCTGGTGCATACACTTTAACCAATCTGTATTCCTTGTTGTTATCTCCCTCTCAATTTTTTTTCTTTTTTGCAATATGCCAAATATTCTCAGGCGACTATAAATAAAGAAGTTTATTAAATTTATTTATATGGGCTAAAATTAGTAGTAATTTTGATAGACTACGTTGAATGACTGAATCTGAGCTTGTGCTGGTGCCTTTCATGCCTTGCCGTGCCTGGATCCATTGATGTTGGGTTGAACTTAGGTAGTATGAGAATTGACCAAATTATGATGTATTTTTGGTCAGAAGTGTTCGGCACTAGTAATATTTTTCCCTCTTGTTCGCCATTTTTTTCCTTTAATCAGAAAGCTATCCCTGTCAATGAGAAAACAATAAATTTACTGTTGTTTGTGTAATCTTGTGTTTTCATATCTTGGGATCTTACTTCTGTATTTTATCTTCAAAACAGGGGTAGAGGACCAGCTGCAAGACGTGGGAGGTCATCATCATATTCCAGATCACCTAGTTGGCGGAAGGTTAGTATTATTCTTGTTTCAAGGGAAAGTATCTTATTTGTGAGTTATTTAATATCTGGCCTTCTTTCTTTCGATTACGACAGATACCGAGGAGAATTTCAAGGAGCCGCAGTCCTAGAAGGTAAGTCATCTATTTATTACATTCACATACATATATCCTCTTGTAAGCATTGAAAATATTGCTTTAATTTTCTGATATAACTCTGATTTATTGTTGCTAAGTAATCAATAATATATGCTTTTGTGCGAAGCTTATAGAAACCGGCCTAATCTATGCAAGCACACTGGTAGGAAGTAATGGAGATGGAAACAAGTTGGGAGTTGGTCTATAATCTGATGATAGATTTGGAAAGTTTTGATCAATCCAAAACACATTAACTACTAGCTCATCAATAAGATATATAGATGGACTTGTTTTCAAAAATTCTTCACCTAGGGTCAACATGCTTACAGATCTGTGGGTATTGTGTGATTGTGGTTTTCAATTATATTAATGTTAAGCGACGATTTCTCATGTGTGCAGGCCAACGAGAGGAAGAAGCAGCAGCAGCAACAGCAGCAGCAGTAGTTTGCCCCCTCGTAAGCCGTAGGTTTATATTCTTCTACCTGATTTTAGTTCCGCTGCTCGTTGTGAATGATGTAATAGTAGAGTTGTATTGACATGCTTGAAAATACTTATATTTTAGTTGTGATCTACTTAATTGGCTCTTAACAATGTCAACGGTATCTTGTCTCTTTAACAATTTATGTACCGTAAATTCTGTTCTTTCCCTGAAGTAGTTTCATTGAGTTATTATAAATTTGAAAATAAAACAGATTTAATTTGATTGAAAATCAACTGAAGATGAAAGTATTAAAGCTCGTTCACCTTAGCTTTTTGAGTCAAATTTAGGTGCTTGGATGCTTTGTTCAAAGAGCTCGGTTCGAATTTGCCTTTGTACTCGCATGTTTCTTATTTGTGCATTTTGGCGCATCTGTGCGGGGATGAGCAAGTTCCTTTGGACAGTATAATATAACACAGAACGTATATAATATTAAAATTAATTAAAATATCTATATTAATGTCATTGATTGGTGTTAAGAGTCAAAAGCTATACTCAGAAAAATACTTAAAAATTAAATCATAAAACAAAATATACATATTTGAGTGTATATTAATAATTTAATACTATTTTTTTAAAATAACATTATATTCTTATGTTAGTTCTCTCTTGTTTGTTTGTTTTCTTTTTATTCTTTTCAAAAATAGTAACTTGTTAACCATATTTTTTCATTTTTGTGTGTTAAAATACATAGAACTGGTAATACAAAATGTGACAGTACAATGAAAAAAATATATATGAAAATATTAAAATTTATATATATCAAATTATTAATATGATATATAAAATATTTGAAATATAATTATAATATGAAAATAAATAATATGAATATGATGTAACTATACATAAATTGAGTTGTTAGTCTATCGTAATCAATTTGGATGTTGACATTCTCTAACTTATTTGGCTTGGCATTAGCTTTTACCAGAAGGATTTTTTTTTTTGCATCAAAATTTGAAACCATACTCGTTCATCTAAATGTCCACTACCAAAAAAAAAAAAAAAATCTAAATATGCTGTATTACAAAATCAACCTGCAAATTAAAATTCACTCCAAAAAAAAAATAAAAAGATAAGAGAAGTAAATTAAAACAAGACAAATCAAATCAGGAAAAGATTTGAACTAAAACATAAGGATGAGTCGTGTCTCTTAAATCCAGCCTTCACTGCTCAATTAGCAAAGCAAGACACAAGTCCTTATTTTTTATTTTTATTTTTATTTTTTGTGATAATTTCCAGACGCAAGTCGCTTTACATGTCTGTAAACGAATGAATGCATTGTCTGTAAATAGTTAAAAGGAAAATTAACACTTTGGTTTAAGGTTCTTAATTTCTTTGGTCATTTCTTTATGGATTTTAACTTCTCTCTCCATATTGCATATTTCATTTTATAGATAGAAGAAATGAGAAATAACAAGGATCATCTCAGTTTGATTGATGACTCGATGGAAGATTACTGATTTATTTCTGCACGCATTGTGGCTGTCTGTTGATGCAATTTTCACTTATACAAATCTCGTTTCCATAGCGCTTGTTACCATATAAATTAAACCTCACAATTCGTATACTCCTTTTGTATTGTGTATTTTTCACGTCATATTGGTGTTCAAAACATTATACATTTATATACATTTTAATATGTTAATAATTTATTTTATATAAATTTTAATCCATTCATTTATTTATGTTATATTCGTATTGTCGTACTTTACATTGTGTTTTTGTTATATTTGATGTCGGATTATCGTGTCATGTCTAAAATTAATGAATCTAATATAAATGTATTGACCGCTAGAATTTTGGAAAGAATGGAACCACTGACTTTTTTTCTTTTCTTTTTTCTTTTTTTTTTTGAGGAAGATACTTGTCCTTATTTATCGATAAAAAAAAAGAGTTGTACATATTAAGATTCAAATTTAAAATTTATTAAATATTACTTTTTAAAAATAATGACTTAAATCGTTTGAATTAAACCTCAAATTTGGTATATAATTTGTTGTTAATTGTGTTTTCCACTTCTTTGATGAAGATTCCATTATTTTCTGCTCTGGTTTCTAATGTGTGTTTTAACCAATCTTGCTGCTCATCATAATTGATTGTGGATTATGTTTTTTTTTTCTTTTTTGATGTACCCATAAATCATAGTTGTGTAATTCTTTTTGCACACTATGTTCTTCAGCAAGTTCTCTGCTAGGACTGGTTACACACCTTCCTCCTTCGTAATGACATGCAGATATGCACATTGCTCGGTGGATAATAAAACTGAACCGGAAGTCCAATCGATTAAATGTCCTATCTCAATTCAAAGATCAGTTCATTTAAATGAAATCTTGAAAATTTTAAAAATTATTTTAATATTAAATAAATATTAAATATAATAAGTAATTAATTAAAATAAGTATTTAACTTAATAGTACTGTCTTAATATAAAATTAAAAGGTTCAAATCTGATCAATTTTTTTTTTTATTTTTTCATCGGTTAAACTCATTTTCTACTAGTTCAATAAATGGGACGTTTGATACAATATATTGGACCGGTTAGACTACTGGTTCTGGGTCCAACTAGTTCGACCGGCCTGTCCGGTTTAACCAACACTGCTTGACTGTTTGATGCATGGTCCCCCATGCTTTAAAAACTTCAAAGATACAACAACTATTGGATGAAGTTGTGGAAGTTTTCATGATCTGAAATGCTTTCTTTTGACACTAGTGAGTAGTGTGCAGTAAATTTAAAGTTGGCTGTGCCTCTGAAGCAATCTACAATTCTTAGATTTGCAGCCTAATCATACCAATTATAACTTAAATTTGACCTCTGGAGTATCAAGTCAAAGCGACATTGATGCACCATAAACACAAACAAAGCAACGAAAAATCTGTGTATTGTTTAGAACTCACTGCGCCGCCTCACAGCATACCGGCTTGCAGCTGTTACATGTACAAGCCCTAGTAAAGAAACAATTAAGAGCAAGTATCCAGAAGAATCCAAGTAACTGAAAATATAATAATTCCGGGATGCCAACTGCTTCGTATGATTAGTCAAATGATAAATACC
Organism: Adansonia gregorii; assembly: GCA_038382025.1. Taxonomy (NCBI): domain Eukaryota; kingdom Viridiplantae; phylum Streptophyta; class Magnoliopsida; order Malvales; family Malvaceae; genus Adansonia; species Adansonia gregorii. Next base: position 29,495,204 of record JBBYHO010000015.1, on the reverse strand, counting down.
AGCAAGCCTCCCTGCAAGGATTGAGGTGATGAGAGCATGTAATAATGCAAACTGAAAGCCGGCAGAGATGAGCACCTCCACCATGGGGGGGGTTCTGTCTGGTCAGTGCTTTAAGTTCCCTTCAGAAGTAGTCGCTTTCAAGAGCGAAATGGTGGTTGGTTTTCGGAAGGGAGCTCGACGAGCGTCGCGTTTCCATAAAACTCTTCCAAATTGTAGAAAGCTCTTTGTTGAGGAAGAAATATGTGGATAACAACATCACCTGGAATTATGACAGATGAGACATTGCTACAAGATTAACAACTATGAAACTAGCTTTACTAGAGCAAGGGACTCTATCATGCCCGATAAAATGCCAGTTCATGGTAACTCTTTCCATACTCGTCAACATAACAATCCAATAGATTTTTTCTACTTTTATTGATAGACTATCTACTATTTACAAACTATTTCTTGCTAACGTTGAGCGTCTCTTCAATTTCCAAAATGCTTCATTTAATATTTGCCAGATCGATGGGAAGAAACAAGAAACGGGAAAAAGAATAAAGATAGTAAGAAGGCACAAAAATCAATGCCAGCTGCATTGGATTGTGTCATCGCCAAATTTTATCCCTGAAGTAAAATTTTCCATGTTCATAGTCCTATGTCAATTACCGTACAACAACGTGTTAATGAATTGTTACAGCATACTACTTACCAAAGTCTAAAAGTGTCCATGAGTTTGGTTTGGTATCTCCAGACGGAATTTTTCTGTACTTCTTCTCAGCCAAATCTCTTATTCGGGATCTACATTGAAACATCGAAGAAAAGCAATCAGTGTAAGAACTGTTTGAAAGCATACTTTAAACTACTTCCGCAAAGGTAGAAAAGAAGAAAAAAGCAAAAGTTAGGTCTGAACCCGATAGCATCAATCTGAGGGCGAGAAAATGCTGTGGCAATGATGAAAAACCGAGTCCAATACACAAGAGGTTTCACAAAGAGGACCCTTATATCCGCTGCCTTCACATCACTTGCCACCTTCGCCATTTCCACCGCAACTACAGTTAAATCAGGAACCTATGAGCCGGCACAAGCTTAAACCAGAGCTACTAATGCTTTGCTTCAGATGGTCTATGATTTTATTTTACTTTTTCTTAAGGAGTTTATAAAGATGCCCACATGTTAATACCTTGATTACCAAGAGATTTAATACCTAAATAAAATGTTTGTATCACCGTTTACTGCTAAGAACATGCTAACACCTTGAAAGTACAAGACCTATATAGAAGTACGTGAAGATTCTTCACAAATAAAATCTATGTTGCTCCGACTTTTCATTAGTATTCGTGTCTGATACATATTTGGAGATGGGTAGGCAGCTATGACTCCAAGAACTTTCTAAATACAAACTTTAAAAAATTTGAACATATCTGTTCGGAGACATACCCATTTCCAACACTCACATCTCAGCCTGAGTAGATAGAATAAGATTGCAAGTGCAGCATCTTTACATGTAGATGTCTTTTTCTCATACCAGCATGTCATATCTGAATTAATCAAAAGAAGAAAACTAATTTGGTAGAGCAGGGGAAGCAAAACTTCAAGAGGATTCTTTGTTCTTCAAACTTTATTTAGTAGATGAGAGAAAGAAGTGACAGTATCTCGATTGAGCTCAAAATAGCAGCGAGATAAACAAGACGTAAGGCTAACCAGTTGGAATAATCACACCAATCCAGATGCAGAAGAGAATCATTTCAAGGTACATGCAAACTTTAGCTATTCGTGATAGTATCAAGGCTTGCACAATGAACTGTGTTAAGTAAATTCTATATGAAAACATTCCGAGGATCACATGATTTCCTTCTCAATTTCCAAATTATTTTCAATCATGCTACAATTGAATCTAAAAGGGGAAAATCATCCTTTGATCCGAAGTTATCCACAGCAACAGAACCCTAAAGGCTTCAATATTAAGGCAGACTGGGCATTATATGTAGCCACAGCTTGATGCCAATATCGAAAGTAAAAGGCACTGCAATGGTCCTTTATCAAAGCGATATGCCATGTTATAGTCAAGAGCAATGAAATCACCCTATCAACTTATACCTATGGGCACTCAAAGAGCATAGAGCACCTTTAAAGGACAGATGGGCCAAGATAGGAGGAATTAGGAACGAACCATCTATATTTAATTAGAAAGGGAGGTTTCAGGCAGAAGATAAACAAAACCAATTGCAAAACAGTAAAACTTGTAGGAAAGCATGGAGCCAGAAAGATCCTCAGTTTACCACTACAATTTGCAAGTATAGAGGCAATTATTCATAAGAGGTGATGACCTTGAAGGAAGGAATTTATGATAATTGAAGAATGAGCCGAGGCTACATACCCACCCAAGCACAACATAAAGCCTAAGATAGTAAGGGAAGGCGTCGATATGACAAAGATTTATAGTGCTTATAAGTACCCCAGTACCCCACTTTCAGTTAATTGTGAGATCAACTTACATGATAAGCTTTCGGCATCATCATCAAGCTCAGCGCTTTGAGACTTTCGGTCATTCTTCCTAAATACTACTTTTCCATACTTTTTCAACAAATCATCGAACATTTCATCGGTGTCTTCATTTACATTCTGCAAAAAGCATCACTTTGTTAAGACGCAGCATTCAAGGAACAAGAACATGGTCAATGGATGTATGCCTATAGCTTACATCATAGATATCATACTAGAATTACATAAAAATGTCAACAAGATACAAGCCATTAACAGCAAATAAATTACTATTAATTATTTTGTGAATATTACAATTAGAAACAAAATTATTGTATCCAAGAGCACATTTTGGTTTATTTTACTTCTAAAAGCAAAAAATAAGCAGTAAAATAACAGCTATGGAGTCATAATTTCTCCAGCTTTATTATACAACTATGAGAAATTGTCAATAAATGGTAAAAATCATCTCATATCCTCAAAGCTTACTTGAACAATTCACAATTGGAACTTAAAGTTCCAAGCCATGAACTTTAAAAACAAAACATAAACTTGCACTAAGCTTAATTTCTATCATTTTTACACTTTTTTTTCTCGTCGAAAAGAACCCAAAATGAGAAAACACGGATACCGGGAGAAAGGCGTCATCAGCTTCTTTGCCATAAGCATGAAGTGAATGCAGCAAGCCTCTTCTAGAGTTGAAATTCAAGGTTTTGGTTCTGAAGCGTTGCAAATCATGGTCATTAAGGCAAAACCATCGAAAATAATTGATGGGTTTTCGAAAGAGCTTCGATTCGCAAGGCTCCCACTGCCGGAGCCGGCCGGCGAACACGTTGCAGCCGATGGATAGAGTGGCTGTTGTAGACACTGCCATTTTTATGTTCTGTTTCCGACAAGAGTGAGAAGGAAAGTAATTGTAAAGATATTCCTAACTCTCAGATATTTCACATATTTATAAAATAAAATATATATATTTATGAAAAGAAAAGCATTAAATTACACTTTTTTTTTGGGAAAAAACATTAAATTACTAATATAATATATATTCACAAAAAAAAAACTATATTTTTATTAGATTTATACTTTTTTTGCTAGTTATGTTAACATAAATACAATATAAATTTTTAAATATATTAAAATCTTAAATAAAATATGATAATTAAATTAAATATATCATTTTTTATTTATTATATTGCTTGTAAATTTATTAAATATGTTATATTTATAATTTTTTGTTTTGCGTCTAAAATTATCTTTTGATCAACAAGTGTGTGATAATTATGTTAAGTAGTTCATTTGAAGTTTAGATTATTTTTCTTCACTTAAAAGAATTTTTTTAACATAAAATTATTGTAAATTTAGAGATATTACCTATTTAAATTTTGTAATATTTTGAATTAACAACAATTCAAAAGTTCAAATTTAAGTTTCTTTTAGTGCAAAAAAGACTTAATTTAAGTATTGTTTGATATACAGAAAAATTAGACATTGATTTTTAATACTAAATTTATAAGCACCGAAACTTGCATTATAAAATTTGTTTAGTATATTCTTGAAAATTAAATATTGAATATAATTATATTTTTTGATAATTATAAATCTTGAATTTTAAAGATTATTCATTTTGTAATTTTAACCTTAGTAACATAATATTTTATATTATTTTGGATAATTCTAGATAAAATTACAATCAGGAATTTAAATATCTCTTTTTTTGAAAAAAAATAAAAAATAATTCAACTATAAATTTCTAAAAAATAAAATTAATTTAATATTTTCTGTATTAAGTGAGAACTAACCGTACGTCTGCTTATATCATTGAACATTTTTCTTTTGTTAAAGATCTTCTATTAAATAACATTTGATATGAGTTTATCAAACATAATAAAAATACTAAAATCCGCCAGTCAGAGTGTGGATACAAAAACAATACTTTGGATATAAATTATGTGTTTTGAAGAATAATAACAATTACAAAAATATGAATAAATTTGAAGGATTCATTAAAAAATAATTTTTTTTTTTTAAGGATGAGACATTACATAAATAATAATGCATGATTTATTCAAAAATTAAATAGTTTTATAAAAGGTTTTTCTTAAGGGGGTAAGTTTTTCAAAAAGAAATAAATTTTATAAAAATCATTATATAAAATAAAACTATTAAAAGAAATAATTACCTTTTATTTTATTTTATTTTTTGATTTTATTGAATTTTTTGTACTATGTGGGGTGTAGTTTTCTTTAGCAAAAGAGTTACATTTCTGAGAGAAATATGTAGCCAAAAATTAAAAAGAAATTAACCCCCTTTATTCTACAATTACTATAATTATTTTAAATTGTTTGGTAATTTCCTTAATTAAATTGGGGTTACTCTTAATAAAAGACTTAACTAATATAAATTAAATGGTGATTTTCTTTTTTCAATACATTCAAAATTTTCAGTTATTATCAAATATATTATAATCAAAGCTTCATAATTTAATTAAGTTGGATTAAACTGAGTTTTTGACAATTACTTACTCACGTTAAATAGCTTTTGTTTTATACCCAAAGTAACTTGAAGCTCACTGTGCTACTATCCCCCATTCCTATGGAACTTGAAGTTCCCAGGGGAAAAAGCCCCTCCAATGAGAATGCTAATTTTAACCTTTTGGTTTAGGATTTTTTTTAAAATTCTAAATATATAATAGATTTTATTATTATATAATAAATATATAAATATTATTTTTTACATAATAATCTAATAAACTTATAAATTTTATTATTATAAAATTAGTATGAATTAATTAAAAACAACTAGTTACATGAATAATAAAAAATAAATGCAAAAATATTATTTTATATATTTTTACTAATCCTTTATTTTTTATTAATAAAAATATTATTTGACATAAATATAATTTTAATAAAATTTTATTCTTTAATAGTTTATAAATATCAAATAAACTATAATTTTCATTGGTTATTTTCACTTTTCATTATAATTCATCTCACTATCACTCTTGCTTTTAAATCCTAGCACATATTCTAACGTTAATTTTTATCTCATGGTATAATATCCAATCTCACGGTTGTAGTAATTAATCTCACTGTCACATTGGTTTTTATCTCATTGGACCTATATCATCGTCTATCCAAATAGAACCTTAATAAGTAAGTGGATTAAGTTAGACTACTTCAAATAGGTTTATTTTCAGATTCAAAACATAGAGGACTTATGAGTATTTCAGGTCTAAATTATTTCAAATTCTGATTTTTTTTTAAATTTGGACGATTTTGAATTTAATTTTTTTTAATTTAAATTATTTTGAATTTGGTTTAAGTTTAAATCAACCTAGATAGATCCAATTAATTTTAGAATTTTATAAGTTACTTTTTTATAACATCAAATGTAAAATTAATTTTACATAATTAATACTAAATTTAACATTTTAAAAATTAATAAATATTTATACATTATGATTTTTTTTATCTGAATATTATTTATTAGTTTTTAGTCTATCTTATAAGTTTAAATAAAATCTAAAAAATGTATATCTCCAATATATTTACTTATCACATGAATAAAAAAGAAATTGAACATTTTGATATTTTTATTACTTGGCTATGGTTATATACTTACATATATTTTTAAGGGAAGAAACCTGACTTTCCATCCTAAACACACACACACACATATATATACTTATATATGTATATATTATATATATTCTTTTATGTTTATTTTGTATATAATGTGGCTGATAAGTGACACAAATTCAAATAAGAAAAAAAATACAAAAAAATTAAAATAAATTGTAACATCAAATAACATAATAAGAATATTGATGTCTTTTCGATTTTTATTTTGAAGAAATTTACCATTTAAAAAAATTATTCAATTCTTTTATGAAAATACACATACATATAAATTATCTACTAATAATTTTTTTAAAAAAAAAGCATGATTTTTTACCCACTTTTTTCTTATCCATCCACAATTTCACACAGTAAGTGTACAACAATCTATTTAATTATAATGGCCTTATTGAGATGGTCAGTTGGTATTTCGACAGCTAAAGAAATTACATAAAAGCAAAATTAAACTTATAATATTAAAATGAAATTAAGGTATTAAAATATTCTAATTTTAAAAAATTAAAAGCCCATTAAAAAATTACTCAAAGTTTTTTAAATATTTTTTAATTTTTATAAAAAATAACTACTCATAAAAAAACATAGTTTTTAATTTATTAATTTTCTTTTAAAATGCGGTATATTTAAAAAATATATATATAATTAATTTATACAATTACTTTTAAAAAATAATATTTAGTAAATTTAAAATTCGAATCTTAATATTTACAACTTCTTTAGCCAATTTTCAACAGTCCATTGAAAAAAAATTGTGATTCTCCATTACATAAATATTGTTGCTTTAATTATCTAAAAAAAATGGTTGCTTTGAGCACATAGCAATAGCCATAGCCTAGAGTTAGAAACATACACAATTTCTAACGTCGTTGTCTCCAAACAAGCCCTGGAAGAGTTAATTAAAACACGAGTGTTCTTCGCTCCACTCTGATCCGCAATGATAGCAATACTTGTACTTACACCTACACGCCAAACAATAAAATAATAATATGAAGAGAAAAACAAAACAGTTTCAATTGGTCAAATTAACTCAAAATAAGACCCGAAAGAGTTGACTGTCGACTTAATTAATAAACAGCAATATAAATACAAAATGCAGAGTACGATTCATCTATATTATTCAGATTTTTAATTTTTTTAATATTTATATTTAATATTTATTTTATTATAAATATAAAAATATTATTTTTTAAATATATAAAAAAATTTTTAAAAAATTTAATATATTACATTAAATACGAATTTGCATTTAACACTCTTTCAAACTCTAGTAACAAAGGATAATCTTCTCTACTATAAAACAATGCAAAACGTGTAAAATGTTTTTTTATTGGGGTGTGATTCCCATTTATCTGTAACAAAAATATTACGATTATTATGGCTGACAAGATTATGTTTATAATTAGAGGTAAAAATAATAAAAAGTCTCTGAATTTTATTATTTTACGTATATAAGTTTTTATATTTTTTCAGTCAAATAAATTTTTAATTTTTGAACTTATATAAATATAAACTTTTATCTTTTAACGTGTTCTCAAATAAATCTTTTTAATTTTTAAATTATATTTAGATAAATCTTTAGTATAAATCAATTTTTTATTTGAAATAAAAATTTAAGTAAATAAAAATCAAAAGATAAAAATTTATTTTAAAAAATGAAATAATTCAAAGACTTTTTATAATATTTTAGCCTCCTCAGAGTTTAAAAGCTTCAGTTTTAAATTCCCACCACCTTTCTCTAACTTACCAATCAACAAGGCATGGGGAGGGATCTTGATGAAAAGCTTATTTCATAAAAGCCTAGTTTTAATATAATCGTCGATGGACAAGTCAACGATTTTCAATTTAATCAGTTCGATACGTTCAATTCGATCTTTTTAATCGATGGGTTAGGAGAAAAAAAAAAGGATAGAAATCTCTCGCTTCCCATCTCATCGGAAATTTTGTTTATAAAGCAATAATTCTTCTACAATAAAAACATGCCAAGAGCCCATGCCTGGTTTTTATCTATAGTTAAGACGTTTGATTCCATCTCTAATGCGAAAAGTTTGAAAAATCCAGGTTCCTTGAGAGCAACTGATTGGTTAGCAAGAAAATAAAATTTTAAAAAAGCATCATATCTTTCTAAAATCATGATTAAGTCTTATATAATCGTTATCTTATATTTGATTAGATCTAGCAATTTTAAACAACTCCACATAATGTTAAAAAAAAAAAAAAAACTAAAACAGACATGAAATAGAGCAGTAGTTAAAACCAACTCACCAGCATGCAACTCTGTTAGATCCAGCAGTCTTTGCAGCATAGTTACTGCAATTAGGGCAATTCTTCCAATTCTCCTTCTCAGCAAGCTTCACCAATGCAAATTCAAATTCTTGTTCCTCGACCAAACGTTCCACCAATTCCTTAAATTGGACGCAGCCCATACCTTCATGCTCGAATTCTCTGCACTTACCGCAAATGTTTGTCCGATATTGAGGGCACTCGTATCGCATCACCTCGATGTATTTCCCATCATCGACTAACTCAGCCGAGCAATCATCGAACGGGCATTCGAATACCAGAACCGGCGGTGTTCGACAGTAATGCAAGGCTTCTTCCCATCTGTAAATCACTTCCAATGGCAGGATCGACTTACACTGTCGACGTGTTATCAAGCTTTTGCAATTAGGCTCAGGACATTGCACCTTGATCGTGTTTTCTTCCTTAAGCTTCGTCGCTATATGGCGGCGAATACAATCGAAGCAGAAAGAATGATCGCATCGCGTCTCATTGAACATCCTCGAAGCTCGTTTCTGAACCATGCAAATTCTGCAAGACCTGCGGGATTTGGAGGAATCGCCAGGTAGTAATTCAGTAGCGGCTTCAAAGAACGAGAACTCTTTGATCACTACCGATATCTCTTTCCCGTTATGCTTCTTCATTGGATTATCTTTCGGGACACGAATTCCGTGCAACTTTCTTCTATGAAGACTCGCGTTTGGCGAAAAATCTAGCTTGGTTCGCAAAAGCTTTCGCATGTCGGATTTCAATTTAGCATCGAATCGAGCACCAGAGAATCGGAAAGAAGATGCAGGAAAACCTGTTTTCTTCTGTTTCAACAGGGAAAAGAAAATTTTATTCCTCAGCGGCATTGAAACTGAGTCCACTGATTGCAGAGCAATTAGGGAATTATTGTTGTTGAGCTGAGAGTTTCTTAGAAATCAAGTAGAAAAAAGCTAAACTCTCTCGTTATTTTATAGGGATTAGGGTTTTGGTTGACGTCAGTTACCGCAAAGTATCAATTTGACTAGGTTTGGTATTCTTTGATTTTTACATATTTCCATTGTTAATATAATATAATATAGTATAATTACATAGAAGCGATGACATAATTTCACAACAGCAGCGGCATTCACTTATAGGTTAAGGAAAATTTTCAATTTAGTAAAAAAACTTAATTAATTATAAGTTCTAATTTTCAATTTATTTTTTAACCAATATATGATTAATTGCTATGTAAAATGGATGAGGTCAAGTTTGAATAAATTTTTTTTTGCTTGCTTAGGCTTGATCGAAAGCTTGTTTTATTGTTTAAAATATTTAAAATATATTAAAATATTTAAAAATAATTTTATATTAATATTTATATACTTATATAATTAAATTTAAATAGTAATTTATGCTAAACAGTGTGGAATTGGATGATATAGATGGTTTGCTAAAAACTAAGAAACAATACAAATTATTACTGTACCAATTTTCAATTCAAAATTGATACATATATATATATGTATATATATCATAGCTAATCTTAAATGTGCTCAATTTGATGTACAGTTTCAATTAAAGATAATATTAAATATAATTATATGAATATTACATTATTAAAATAATTAAAATATGACATGGCACAAATATATATCTTAAAATATATATTATTAATTATTAATATATCAAAATTTATATATATAAAATATTTTAAACGTAATTATAATATAATATAATAAATAAATATGCCATGAATATATTAATTGTCAAATCTAGTTTCAATGCATTCGTCAGCTTGAAAAAAAAATGAAATGTAAAATATCAATTAGACAAGAGAAACAATCTGAAGATGAAGTTGGTGACGCAGAAGAAATGAAAATTATTTCTGATGAGAAATTAGGGGTGTTGATTATTGGATTTTAATCAAATTCATCGGTCAAAATAAAATTCAATTCTATTAATCGGTTAATAAAAAAATTTGATTTGGTTATCGATTAAACAAATTTAAAATTTTTGACTATCGGTTAATTCGGTTCAGCTATCGAAATTAACTTAATTAATCAAAATATATGTAAAATATGATATTTTTAATCTTATAAAATGTTTTAAGTTTTAAATTGTCAAAATTTTTTACTTATTATAGATATTCATTGTACTTATATTTGACATTTGAATATTTGTTGGATGATTGCACTTATTTGAATTATGAAAATAAAAATTTAACGTTTTAAAATATAAAGAATTAAATTCATTTAATTCGATTAACCGAATAAATTAACATAAATAATTTTGGTTCAATTAATATAGTTCTCTTTTAATTCAGTTCATTTAATGATTCAAACAAATAAAAAAATCGATCGATATAATTAATAAAATATCGAACTATCAATTAACCGAACCGGCGTATTGAACACTCCTATCATAAACCAAAATCAGGAAGTGAAGATGTAGTGATGATGATAATATACAATTGTCTCATCTAGTAATAGTAATTAACGGTACTGTTTGGATACAAGATTTTTCTCCCTTCTTATTTTCCTAGTTATTGTTTGAAAATTCCTTCTTTAAAAATAAAATTCCACATTGTTATATTGGCCTTTTAAACCGTTTGCACTTAATTAGGTTTTTTTTTTTTTGGCTGTTTAATTAATTTCGACATATGCATTTATAGGCACCAAAGATTCGAACACCCTGACCATTAAATCAGAGCAATGTCTAATTAAATATTAATTTTGGTTATAAGACAGGCAAACATGAAGATCTTCTTACGTCTTGTGTCTTGGATCCATTATTTATCAAAAAGATAAATTTCTAAGGAATGTGAACAATATAGTATACATTAATCCAACTAACCAAATAAGAGACATTAGATGTTTTCCTTTAAAGGTAGAGCTTATATTATTTGTCATCAATTTATCTTTTCACCTTTCACTTTTGATTTTCAACTATTTAAAATTTAAGTTGTACTCAAGCTTTTATGTAAAGGTTAAAGCCTATACAAGCTTGAATCACCACATGCTCACATCAAAATGAGCTAAGTTTAGATTCGTGTGGAGTGGACCTTATGTTTTACTATATAAAAAAACTAGTTAACAAAATATAGTAGTGCTTTCTTCCATGAAATAAAAGAAGCAAAATCATTGTCACTGAAATTTACAAATTTGAGCAGCAATTTATTTATATTAGTGTAAAGTTAAATTGATTTTACATATCATTATAATTTTTTATGCAATTAATATTCTAACATATTGATCATGGGATTTAACAATATGCACGTAAGATTCTAAATCAATCTAACATCTCTAACGTATTAATTAAAAATATTATTTTTTAATATATATTTAATATTTGAAAGTTTTTCACATAGAATAATTTGACATATTTAATTACTCAAAATTTAACGCATATGATTCACATGAATAAAAAATCAAAATGATGATTGAATTAAATAAATATAAATCATATAAAAATTATATAAATACATAAAATTAATTTAATTTTATACCAGTGCAGTAAGTGAACCCTTGCTCTAAAAATTTTATAAACAGGTTTAATAGAATGATAGATATACATGTTTAAATTAAAAATTAAAAAAATAAAAAACATATTTTATTTTAGCATGATCCCAAAAGATCACTTTTAAAGCATCCATTAAACAAATGTCACTTCATATTTCTTTAAAAAATGAAATTAATATCATGTATTCGTCAACATTAGATTAATTTTTTTTAACATTTTAACCCTAATTATCATAAACATTCTGTGTTAATTTATTAAATTTAAAAAAAGGAAAAAGGTAGAAGCCAATAGTTGTTTTAAAACACCATAAAAAGCTTGCTTATGCTCTTCTTCCTCCAATATTTCTTCTTCTTCCCATCTTTTGTGAGTGGGAGGTTGAGATGAGGAGTTCTTTATTGGATCTCTTTTCTTTTCTTTTCTTTTTTATAATAAAACTTTTATTTCATCCATGAATTTAATGCACTTAATTATTTTTATCATGTGTAGTTAAGAAAAAAATTATTTTCATTGATGGATTTAAACCAATCAATGTAATTAAAGAGAATGGACAAATGGAGGATTTATCGGAAAAAGAAGTACAACTCAAGAAAAACACGTCGCTGGCCGATATATAAAGAAGGGACTCAATTAAAATGAAATTTAGAACTTAAATTAGCTAGAAAAATTAATTAACCCTTCAGAAAGTCAAGCATTATATAATATTTAAGCACTGATAAAGTATCTTTGTTTGATCAATGACAATTCTTTTCAACAAAGTTTATTCATACATTCTTATTCGTTGTAGGATGCCCAAATTAATACAAAATAACTATAATAAGTAGAGGGGGGGAAAAGCATAGTTTAATTCGGATTGCATTACCATATATCTATGGTGGAGTTGATTAGGAAAAGCACACATCCAAGAGACAGCAGCAACATAAGGCAGCAAAACTGCAAAGGAATCGAATAAGAAAGAAAAAAAATTGTTAGAAAATGTAATCAA
>JBBYHO010000015.1:29427119-29437848 GCA_038382025.1 Adansonia gregorii | reverse complement strand
TTATTGTTTGGATTTCTCAAGTTTGTCTATCAAAATTTTAATTTATCAAAATTTTGAGAAATCAATTCACCCCTCTTGATTCCATTCACCACTAAAAACTCTAACTAGGTGTGATCTCTGTAACATAATGTGTCAAAGGATTAACAATGACACTAACTTAGTTGCAGACAACTTTCTAAAATCTCATTGAAAGTGCTAGTGCAAAAGAGATCTAATATGCTGCTAGATTATTGAAGGAATGCTGATGCCCGATAAATCTAGCAATCGGGTTCATTCCAAGTATTTTACATTATTGTGAGATTTTGTAGTTGCAACTTATGTTTGGGGTTTTGTCAATTTGAGTTTTATGTCGTGTAATGGTTCTAACTACTAATGATATAGGCGGTCATTTAATGGTTTTATAGTCATAAGCATGGTAGTGGTTACCTTTTCTTGCATCACATGTTAGGGTAGAATCTATGTACTCTCTTGCAAGTAGGTAATCAACTTCGGTATTTAATTTATATTGCAATGGCTTGTACTTGCATGTGTTATAAATATTTTATATGTATTTTAATAGATGAAGAAGTTAAAAAGATCACACAAGTATTCCATCCATTGGCACAGTGTCAATGTAGAACTAGATCACATATGATAAGGTAAATATTTTCATAGTTAGGTTCAAGTATTTGCGTATTTAATATATATGTTCAGTAATAATTTCTATCATTTTTGTAGTTTGTTTTGATGGCAAATTTTTTAATGAAATTATGGTATGCCTCCTACCTAATGCCTATAACCACAACCATATCTGGAGTGCAAATAAAAAATTGATATGCTTTGCAGTTGTGGAGTAGGACCACAAGGGCAGAGTAATATGCTAAGTTAGGATGCAACAACCAATCTTTCAAATACTATTGAATCTCGACATGGTCCATAAAATTGACATGCGTGGTCATAATGATAAATTTTAACTGAGGAAGCATAAAAATGGATAGAGTGTTGGGATAGTCATTCTGCTTGAATTCCTTATGGTTATCCTATTTCATTCCACCAAATGTTACATCAAATGGTTTATGGATAAACGTCAACCTTTTTCTTGTTTACTATATGCTAAGATTAAGTCATTTCCGAAAAAACTTCAAATCAAGGCCCTATATAAGAAATAAAGCTTTCTAGACCCAATTGACAATGCAAAGTTATACCTTATCATATATTGATGATGTTAGTACACCTAGAATGTCATTTAGTAATCTTTAATCTAGATTGTCATCCAGTCATCAATATAGTAAATGTACATATCCATAACCAAGTGGAAACAACTCAAGAAGAGGCATTGGCAATTACAGCATAAGTTCGAAGGTGTTATCATCAGATCATACGTGGCATTGATAAAGTGAATGTTGAATGACATGTTTTGGCACCACACAATGGGAAAGCTCCACGTTGTTGCTCCACATCATATGATACGGTCTTCCCAGATCAGGTATGAGAAAATTTTAATTTTATATAATACTATATAATTGTATAACATATTTTAACAAAGCAAAAATTTCAAGTAAACATGCATATTCATTGAAAAAAAAGTGTCATAGATAAAACAATTACTTTTGAAAACATAAAAAATTGCACAAAATGTAACTTGTTCTTCATGTTGAGGATTTTTTTACACATTTTGAGCAAGGGGCTATCTTGTTAGTGGAGACATAAAGAGAAAGGAATGGTTAAGCTATGATGCCTGTCCTTGTTCTCTGCTTAAAAATGACTTATATGATGACAAGTTAGAGAGTTATCATATGAATCTTATAAAGAGTCTTACATGTAGAGGCATATATGCTAACTCTCTAACTCATCATTATATAGGTCATTTTTGAGTGGAGAACATGGATGGGTAGCATTGCATAATCATTCCTTTCCCATTTTGTCTCCACTAACAAGATAATCCTTCACTTGATATTATATAAAAAACTCCTTGCTACTAAAAACAAATCACTTTTCATGCAATTATTTATCTTTCCATGAGTAACTGTTATATGTATGATATTTTTTTAATGAATATTCATGTCCACATGAAATTTTTAGCTTTATTGTAATATTTTATACAATTATGCATTATTACATAAGATTAAAATTTTTTCATATATATATATATGATTTTGATAAATAATGTAATTTTGTATATTAACATATTATTTCTATTATTTATATAATGTTGCTTGTGTTCATTACAATTGAATTTTCGCTTACTTGTATCAATAACATAAATAAATAAAAACTTGCATTTAATTAAAATAAATAGCATTTGTATCACCACAATATATAATTATTAAGTTGAAGAAAACATGTACTAGCATTATTCTTGATGAAAACTTTCCCTCGATGTGCCAGATTGATAAAGACATTTATTATGACAATGACCTTTATCTCCACATGATCTATAATGCTTTAATTAGTCTTTCTCCTTAAGGTCTATTTTATTACAAGTATGACTTGATTTGATAGCATTTCTTAGATTAAGACATAATTCTGGATCATTATAATCAAGCCAATAACCTATATTCTTGACAATTTTTAAATTTTTTTGTCCATAAACATTGGATAGAGTGTCCAATCTATAAACATTGTATCTATATTACATGCAATCTACATAGACAAGAGCACAAGCAATAACAATATGTGAATTTTTGTGCTTAAAATTTTTCACAATCACAACTCATGTTAATAGAATTTAATTTATACTTTAAAGCGACAACTCACTCTTATAGGTCTTTTAACTTTTTAATTAGAAAAGATTGACTTGCTAATAAAAACCCATGGATAAGGTGGGAGTTAGTTTTCCTTTGATTTTCTCACATGGCATTTATGACTGTTTAACATTAAGTGTGCCTTGATACCATTATTGCCAGCTAATTATTCTTTATCTTAACAATAAGTTGAACCAACTTATGACATATTGCTTACACTAAAGTAATTGTGGGAAGATGATGCATCCTTTTTAGCATTAAATTAATTAGCTAGGTTAGTTGTCATATGTCTATAATGTCTTTCCTTATCATATGATAAAGTGTACTTTTCCTTGAAGATCCTATCAATCCAATTAGTTGCTTTTATATTTTTTTTTTGTTCGAAGATTTTGATAATACAAATTAAAGTAGGGTCATCTCTGCTCATATCCTATTAACTTAGAAAAAATTTTTGATTATTTATCATTTATATATTAAAGGAAAAATATAAAAGATAAATTAACTTTAAATCTGATTAAATACCCAATAAAATTTATTGATGAAAGTCTCTTAATGAAGTTAGCTATAGTATATTGAATGCAATACATGAAATATGCATGTGTAGGAATCCATCCAATACTTGAGCATTTGATAACAACTTCGATAGATTCATGTCAATCAAAAATCAAGCATATTTCGAGAGTCTTGTCACATGTCTATGCAAATTACTGAGAAAGAATAGCCAAGTCTCCATAGTTTCACTTTCTATAATAGCAAGGCAATCGGTAGTATGTTTTGATTATCATTTTGTGTAATAGCTATCAACAATATTTCCTTGTATTTTTCATATGAGAATGTATTGTCTATTTGCATAAAATTTTATAAAAAGAAAAGACTTTAATGCAAGAGTTGAGTGACCTTGAGAGTTAATAAAATAATTGTTTCCTTTGCACTATTCAAGCACCATTATATACAGGTATCATTTGCAATTTTATAATTGTACCAAGACTAAAATGTTGCATGGCACCTAACTACTTAGGTAGATCATTGTACAATTTATCTTAATTGCTAAACACTCAAACAATTTGCCTTCTGTTTTACTATCCATACTTTCTTATGAGAGCCTCAATAGCCAAAACTAAAACAATAATCACCAAAATTTCTTAAGCCAATGATATAAGTATGAATAAGTCATGTTAGAATCTAATTTGCGTTGATATTATGAAATACTTCTAGATATGTAGGTGCGAAGGCTATCATATTTTCAAATCACCTGTACTTATTTCTTCTTCATAAATATTACCCTAATACTATGATTGCACTCTTTCCTATACATTTTATACTTACCATGATATTTGGTCGACTCAAATTATAGTACTCTGTAATCTACAAAGGTTTTAATCTTATAGTGTTTTATAGCTAAAAGCATGGCCTCTTTCATTAGAAATTGAATCATAAAGCAAAGATCATTAGTAGATGGATTCCAATTTATAGGTGTAGCTAATATAAAAGCATATTCAAGAAATTCTACCACATGCATTACGTCTAAATCAAGGGCAAGCATGTGGGATGTAAGCTCATACTGATGAAAAAACACCACTATTTTTGTCAATAGATGAAAAATGAGAAGTTTTAATATTACTAGTGACAAATTGATTAGAATTATTATTGTCATCACTTATCTAATTCAACATACTTTTCAAGCTCATTAATGTTACTAACGTATTTATGACAACTTAGAACTTGATCTTCTAGCATCCATTTTAACACCTCTAATTAAAGAGTCTGTCATCATAGAGCTATATAACTAATCATCTTTGGTGCCAGAAATTATTAGTGACACAAATGAATAAGTAAACTATTCATACAAATTATTCATCAGTGGCTATGTATGTAGAAAAGGTTGACCTTAAAGACTATCAAATGGTCATGACATTTGTTTGAGGACTTTGGATATAGTAGGAATATTTGAAGGACCACTATCATCATGGACATCCTCTAGGTTGGCATTCATCTTTAAGTGAAAAAGTCCGAAATCGAACACATACTTCTCTAATAGAAACATGAAACGTATGCTTGATCTCTGATAGTTTTTTTTTATTTCCAACTTTGATTTTGTATGAACTTTAACCTTCAGTTCTTCTAATGTGATGTCCTCATTAACATAAAGCTTTTAGGATATTCATTTTCAAAGGTAGCACTATCATCACTGTTAGATATTTATTCATTAAAATAAACAAGTGTGACCAAGTTGTTACTTATGTTGTGTAACAAACTTCTGAACAAATGCTATTGTGCATCAAATATGATTCAAAAGTTTCACATAAATATCAAATATAAATATTTATGTAATGGTATAACATATTAAAGTAGAAATACAACTTTTAATTGACTTTTATCATGTAAATTTAGATGAAAAAAGTAGTTAGAGCATTCATTAACTCCAAAAAACAACAAGAATGAGAATGAAGAAATAATATCACTAACATGAGAAGAACGAAGAGTAAGAATGAGAATGAGGAACAATCATAGTTATAATGCAACATGAAAGAGTAAAAAAACTTTTCTTGCCACAAAGAATCTATACATTAGTCCCATTCTTGTGGCGTGGCATTTACAACGAATCAACTTTTCTTTCTTCCTATGAAATTGAATTAGATTCTTATAAAGAATATATGCGTTAGTCACATCTTGGCAATGTGACTTTTACAATTAATTAACTTTTCTTCGTTCCTATCAAAAGGAATCCAATTCCCCAAAAAGTTTATGTATTAGGCTTATCCTTGTAGTATGACATTTACAATCATTCAAACTTTTCTTCCTTTTTTATTATAAGGAATCCAATTTCCATAAAAAAATTCCTGCATTAGTCCCATCATTATAATGTAACATTTACCACTCAATCAACTTTTCTTCCATCCTACTAGAAGGAAAAAAATTTTTTTATTATTGAAAAATAATAAAAATGTTTAGTTAATTAAAAAAATAAATCCAACTTTCATGAAACTAAAGCAAGCATGAATGAGTTTAAGAGGAAGCCACTCTGTAGGAGGGTGACTTTATACATTTTATTTTTATTATCTTTTTGTTTTTTAAGTATAAAAATAGTCATCAACAAGGGCAATTTCATAAATGAATTTTAACTATTTTTACAATAATTTTAATTATATAATTATAAAATATTGCATGTATCACCATAGTTAACAATTTTTTGTTTTATTATAAATTTTTATTTAAATCATATCCTCAATCCATTTAATTGAAAAAATAATTTGGTTTTAATTGCATGGGTACATCAAAGTTTAAAAAAATTTAAAACTTACATGTACTGAATTTGCCTTCAATGACACACATGATTTGGTTTTCACTGTATGGATACATGTAAAAACTTACACGTATGGAAGCTACTTTCAACGATAATGACTTCCACATATGTTTTTTTTTTCATTTTTTATATTATACAAAGGCAAACTACTATCAATGGTGCTAGCTTCTCTTCTACATTAAAAAATAGTATTTCAAGAAATAATTTAAAACTACAGGTAAGGGAAACAAAAAAAATATTAATATTAAAATAAAATGCATTAATTTCAACTTTTTGTACTCCAATGATACATATCATGTCAAGATATAAGGATTTTTTGTTCATTCTAGAACTAAACCTATCAGTTGATGAAGTCAACTTAGTTTTGGGTCAAATCAATTCGGATTAGATCAATATAGATTTTTCAATTTTTAAGTCATCTTCAAGTTTGTGTCACTTCGATTTAAGGTTATTTTAATTTTGAATCATTTAGTTTTAGGTCATTTCAAGATCAAGTTATTTTGAGTTCAAGTCATTTAGGTTTTAAACTCAGGTTAATAAGGTTTAGCAATCGGGTCAGTCGGTTTTGACACTCGATTTATATAAGTTCAGATAATTTGGATTTAATTTATTAATTTTTAATTCAAATCAAATCAAATTTAAATGAATTATTTAATCAAACTAGATTTAATTAAATTTTTATTAAAATATAAATAATAAATAATAAACAATATTGAAAAATAAATATAGAAATTGTCATTTTTAATAAAAATAAACGTCTATCTAATTCAATTTTCAGATCTTGGTATAATTGGGTAATTTTTTAAATTTAAGTATATGTTTTACTTAAACAGGTATTCTTATTTAATTAACTTTTAGTAAATACCAAAAACAAAATTTGTATTATATATCTCAAGTTTAATTAATAATAAATTTTATCTATTAAAAGATAAATGATAAAAATAGTGTGTTTTTAGTAAGTAAACATTGGTATGCATATGAGTTAGTTAAATTTAAAAATTTGAACCCATTTAACAATTTGAAGCCATAAAACCAATAATGATTCGATATGTAATTCAAAGCCTAAAAGTAATCATAAAAAATTAATAGTTAATGTTATAACTATTATTTATTAACTTAATGTTTAAAAGTAAAATTATACTAAATTTAAGTTCAAGTCATTTTGGGTTAGGTTTGGTTCATTCTGGATTCCAACCATTTCAGATTTTGGTCTTTTTAAGGTTCGACTTTGTCAATTTGGGTTATTAACTTTTTAATCAAATCAGATGAATTCATATTTGGGCTCAGGTAGGTTCATTGGGTTTTTTTAATTTAAGTCAAAATTAACAAATTTACCTATAACCTTGGACAAGGGCTAGCCCCCTTAGCCAATTGTGTGTCTAAAGATGGCAAATGGAATTAAACTTTAAAATTCATTAAAAAATTTGACCCTGCCAAATAACATTTGATCAAAAAGTCAAAAAAACTCAAATTGGCCCAATTTCGAAATGGACCAAATCCAAAATCATCTAAACTTAAAAAAAAAATTCAACCTTAAAAAAAAAACCTGAACTCAAAAACCAATAAAAATTTAAATTTAATACTAAAATTAAAAATGATCAAATTGTAATAAAATTTTTTATAAAGAAAAATTTTAATTATCAATTTTATTCTAATATATCTTTTTTATTAAATTAATTAAAAATTAGAAATTAATATATATTTTATATATGATGGTAAAATTATAATTTTATGAAAAAGTAAATTACATTTTATATTTATAACTTTAACGTCTCATATTATGATAAATCCACCATGTAAATATTTTAGAGATGTGAAAATAAATGTAACATAATGTTTGTCTATATTATTTTTTTATTTATATGACATCCTTTTTTTTTTTTAGTTAGTGTGTTGACTATAAATGGGCCAAGCTGATAATGGGCCTAAATTGATTAGAACTTACTTTAGGCCTCATGATAAACCCACCGTACATTCAATCAAACGCTTAACATAATTTAAGAAGAAAATTTCTTCAAAAAAAATACTAAAATTCAAATTTAACTTAAACACACTTAAAAGTTTATAAAATTATCTTAATTTCTCATTGGCAAGGCTTATTTTTATTACTATAATATTTTTATTGTACTCTTAGTAAAATAATGTTTTAATTGAATTATTTAATTTCTTTTTATCAAATTCCAATTGAAATTCGTAAGTACTTTAGATAATAATCTTCCACATGTTGTTTCGTATAATGACCTCATAAAATTTTCAAGTGGCACTATTTGTTTTACTTTGTTCAAAGCCTTCACGGAGATTTTAGTAATTTGTGGGATAAGTGGTTTCCTTGTAGGATACTTCGAATTTAAGAGGGATGACTAAGTTGGACACTAGACCCAACTTCTTGGCCTCCACGGTATTAAACTTGTCAGTTACTTATGTTGCCTAAGCCTTTTCTCTAGAAGCTGATACTTGCTTAGGTTCTCCGTCATCTTCTAAGACTTGATGACATTCGATTGCAGTCGGGTCATCAAGAATAAGGACAAGTGGATCGGTCGAAGAGAATCTCATATTTGCTTGACTTGGTTCGATTTAAATTATTATTTAATAATAATTTTTTATTTAAATTTAATTATAAAATATATAAATATAAATATTTTTAATAATTTAATATTATTTAAATAATAAAATGAGTCATTACGTTAGCTGGAGCTTAGCTCAATTATAGTTGATCCAAAAAAAATTTCTAAGCCATAGCTCAATCTAACTTTTGGATAAATCCGGTTGAAACTATAAATACATGTTAGTTTAAATTATTGATTAATTTAAATTTAATGAACAGATTGAATCCCAAACTAAAATATTAGCAGACTCACAATTATAAGAGTAAGAGAATGCTGCAAATTTAGTTACTTTGACCCTTTATCTTTCTTAAAATATTCATATCTAGTACTTATATCTAATAAATTTATGAACGTAGATACGAAGATATAATATTCCAAGAACCCTTCAAATACATTAAAAAAAATTTAAAATATAAAACATACTTATACCTGACACACATATATATATAATATTTATCCAAATCTGAATAACGTAGTCGCAAATAAATCAGGCTAATGGGTACTTAAATAAGTAATATTTTCTTAATATCATGCAACTTTGTCAAGGCTTGTCTCATGGATAAACGATCTTTGGCTGATTGAGCAGCACAACATAATCCAACTCTTATCACAGCTGCCAAACATTCTTCATGTTTCCTGCGAATATGATCACCGTCACCGTCACTGTTGCTGTTGATGCTGTTGCTGACGCTATCAGTAGAATCAATGTTGAATGAACACTGTAGTAAACTTCCATGATTGCTCAAAAGCCTTGGATCAACAGTCTCGGAAATTTGATTCCTATCCACTGATGATGCGAATCTACTGAGACTTAATCCTTCCTTAAACATCGAATCGGTAGGCTTCTTGGCTATGAACATTTCGAGCACAAGAATTCCGAAACTATAGACATCTCCACTGGTTGAAGCTTTACTATATTGACCATATTCTGAAGACAAGTTCAGCACAAAAATTAGAATGAAATTAATGCATATTTGTCTATTTTTTTTCTGTGATAAAAATGGGTTAACACTGGTGCACGGTTGACTCACCTGGAGCAATGTAACCAACTGAGCCTTTCAGTCCCATTGTACTAGTCTCCCCTTGGGATGGATTTTGAGAAAGAAACCTTGCCAATCCAAAATCCCCAACATGAGCTGCCAAATTTTCATCCAAAAGTACATTTACAGGTTTCAAATCGCAGTGAACAACTGGTGGTTCACAGTCGTTGTGCAGATAATCCATGGCGGAAGCTACATCAAGGGCGATATTCAATCTCTGAAGCAAGTTCAAACATAACCCAGATTCCTCATCATCTGGATATAACCAATTGTCCAGGTTGCCTTTGGGCATGAACTCCAAAACCAAAGCCTTGAATTCATCTCCTTTATGATCGACGCTCGAGCACGAGGTGATGACCTTTATAAGGTTTCGATGCCTAACATTCCTCAGGGCCTCACATTCAGCCTGAAAACTTTGGATGGCTTTGCTTTGTTGCAAGTCAAGAACCTTAACTGCAAATATAGAGTTGTTGCTGTAGGCTGCATTACCACCATTGTTGAATGTTCCTTTATAAACTGACCCGAAACCTCCTTTGCCAATCAGATTTTCGTTTGCGAAATTGGTTGTAGCTAACTGGATATCTGAGTAAGATATCATTGGAGGCAACCCTTTCAATGAAAGTGAAGATTTACGGCCATTTGTACTTTTTTTCCTCTTTCTGGATATCAATGCGCTCACAAAGCAGAAAATCAAACATATAAACAAAGTAGCTCCAGCAGTTGGAACTAAAATTTTTAGCAGGTTATTCCTTTTTCTTCCCCTTCTTTCGCATCGAGGGAGTTCGAAATTCCTGGCAATTTCTAGATCATTAATGCAGATCGCGGCGTTCCCCTGGATCGAAAACAAGCTGAGGTTCAAGAACACTTTTCCTGGTGGGAATTCTCCTTCCAAATGATTGAAAGACAAATTTAACATCTTGAGAGACTGAAGATTTGCCAACTCTTGTGGAATTGGTCCTGAAAGATTATTAGAAGAGAGATCCAAAGCCTCTAATGATATCAAATTTCCTAGTGAATTCGGGATTTCACCACTGATATTGTTTCTTGACATGTTGA
>JBBYHO010000015.1:29350141-29368332 GCA_038382025.1 Adansonia gregorii | reverse complement strand
ACCAACCAAGGTCATTTTGAGTGTCGAAGATAATGCTCTTTGGACTCACGAATGCACGCTAGTTTATAGTGTTGATTTTGATGAGGATATTCAATACTTACAAATTGTGTGTTGAGATTCCAAGGGCACACAGATTTTCTGTCAAGAGGGGCAAGTGTTTCTTTAGCGAAAGGCAAGTTAGAATACCTAGGCCATATCATCTCATCACAAGGAGTCCCAACTGGTCCTGCAAAGGTGGAAGTTGCAAGGAACTGACCACTTCCTAAACCTTAAAATTTACTTAGTGGCTTCCCTAAAATTGGTTGGTTATTACAGAAAATTTGTAAGGAACTGTGGTGCTATTAGCGAACCTCTCACGGATATGCCAAAGAATAACAATTTCTCATTGGCAGGGGAAGCTGTAGTTGCCATTCAACAGCTGAGAGGCATTATGAGCAGTGCTCCAATATTGGCCAATGGCCATGCTAGACTTCAGCAAAACCATTTTGCTTGGAGACAAATGCCATTTCTGCTTAGGAATAGAGCTGTGTTAACTCAAAATGGAAGGCTTATTGCTCATCTAAGCCAAGGCACTTGGTTCAAGAATGCAGATTTGTCCATTTATGCGAATGTTTGGCCATTGTATAAGTGGTTGTGACCAAGTGGAGACAGTCCTCGGAAGGAAGGCCCTTTGCTGCAAAGGACTGACCATGAGACCTTAAAGTACCAGTCGGAGTAAAAATCAACCACAATCATAAACTAAATAGTTAAATTCAATTGCTCTAGATTTAAAATGATTTGAATATAAAATAATAAAAAATAAAATAATTTAAATTTAAAAATTTAAAATGATTTAATTTTAATTAATCTTACCTGAAATTAACTCAATCGGCCTAATTGAAGGCTTGACCAAATTGTTAGGACTGGATTACACCATCGTATGGAAAGAGGAGAATGAATGCAATAGTAGACTTGTTTAAAGATATTGTCAGACCGCATTGCCCAATTGAAGGTTCTTGCAGGGTATTGTCAGTCCCCCTTGCCTAGCTTCAGTTTCTTATAGTAATGGCATACTCAGATTCAAAAGCAGGGTTTATACTGGCAACCATGGACCTATGAGAGGGCACTTTAGACATACAAGCTACTTATTAGATTTGTTTAAAAATCGAGTAATTTATTTTTTTTTAGTTTAACTTAAATCAAGTTTTAATTTGATTTTTCTTGATTTGATTCAATCGAATAATTATTTATTAATGAAAATATTATTTTTATTTAGATTAATCTATAGAATATAAATATTAATTAAAAAATATTTTTTAAAAATATTATGTTTGGCACAGTAATTTGATTAGTCGATTAACATCACATTTGAGTTTAAGCTTAGATTTTAAATTGTTTCAAATTATGACTTTACCTGGCCCATAATCAGATATAATATCTATTATAAAACTTAAATATATTTTTTAAACAGACACCTTCATTTTTTTAATTTTATTTTTACTACATTTTATAAAAAAATAAATAATAATTTTTTCATAAGATGTATACATTATATTTTTATCTTATTGTAACTTATTTTAATATATTAAAATCAATGTTTTATAAATATTTTATTTCAATTCATTTTTATTCAAAAATTATAAAAATTAAAATTAAAATGACAAAATATAATATTTTTTGATAATATTACGATAAATTTATCTTTTTTTATAAATAAATTTATTCATAAATCGAATCAGATTATGACGTAAATATTTTTTTTGTTTATGCTTAAATTGAACCAAGCAGACAGCCTATTTATTATTTAAGTAATATTAAAATATTAAAAAAATTATTTTTATGATTAAATTTAAATAAAAAAATTTATTAGTAAAAAGGAGATGAATTACGAAAATTTTTATGTAAGATATAAAGCCTTTACGAACCTATGATAAACAAAGAAAAAGGGTTTCATCGCCGGCGGCATATCCAGCTGGGACTGTAAAACTAAAATCCTAACAAGCAAATACCCAAACTCAAACAAAAGAAAGAAAAAAAATCAGGAAATACAGAGATGGGGAAAGCAGAGAAAGAACAGCTGAATCGAGCACTGACTGCTCACCTCAATACCATCCATGCAACCTTGCAGGTTTCTCTCCTTTTTTTTTTTTTGGCTTTTTTTTTGTCTTTTATTATTTACTTTTACAGACTTAATTTCAGAGCTTTTTCAGCTTATGTTTTTTTTCGTTTGGGGGGGGGGGCGCGCTTATTGTAAGCAGATGTTGGATCAAACTCCTTCTTCTATGGAGAAAGTTAGCTGGACGCAGGTTATCCAGATTGGTGAACAACTTTCCAAGCAAGCTACTATTGGTGCTCCCAATTTCCTTTTTTTTTTTTTTTAATTTTCTTTCTTGGGTTCTGTCTTTTTTAACAATTATGATATGCAAATTATCTATGCCAAAAAACCAAATTTGGATTTATATTTGAGTTTTTGGATATTTGAATTATATGTTTTATATTAGTCGGGCTTTTAAGTTCCAACTACATAGGTTGAGAATTTATGGCTTTTACATCTTAATAATTCGACAAGTCAAAGTTGGGAGCGGTACATCATATGTTATAAGCTTGAAAAGAACCATTATTTCATGACAAAGTAGCAATTTATTTGCCTCTGTTTGAGTATTTGTTATTGATTTGTAAGATTCTCATTTGTTTCATACTAAAGGGGTCATTTGGTACAATGGAAAGTACTTACTTTCCTAAGAATTTAATTAGTGAGAATCTGATTCCCATGTTAAATATGTTGAAAAGTACTCACTTTCTTGGGAGTGTTAACTTTTCGTTGCAAATTACTTTTCCATAAACATGGGAATTACATTCCTAGAAGGAGAAACAGGAAAATAACTTTTGATAGACCTGCTTGACGTATGGGTTGGTTTTCTTTTCCCCCATAATTTTTGTGTGTTATATTGTATTCGTTGAGTTTAGTGATTTTCTTGTTCTGTTTGTTTAACAGCTGGAATGCTTTGGAATGGGGAAGCACCTGAAGCTAAAGGAGTTGAGGAGACCATGACATCATATTTCAATGTGCTACAGGGCTTCCTTTTGCTCTCTAATGGAAGCACTGTTGGCGCTGGCCCAACTCTCTGTTCAACCATCCATGAATCTGTGAAGCAAGTTGTTGATTCCAGTTTTAGGTTAATGAAAGAACATGTCTCGTTATACGGTAAATAGATTCTCTTTTTCTTAGAACTACATATTAATAACATAAAAATGAATTCCCATTCAAGTATGCATTAAAATATAAGGTGAAGAAGTCAGAGGTTACTTCTTTTCAGCTGAAGATAAAGGTTTAGTTCAGTTCATATATGTAACACTTAGTCCTTTAGAGGCTCAGTTCTTATCTTTAGTTAACTTTGAGAATGTAAACAATAGCAATAATTTGGTAGTGCTTTCTGAAGGGATGCCAAAAGATGTTGTGCAGAACACTTAAGAATCAGTACTGGAAATGAAACATCTTCCCTAGAAGCAAAGAGTGACTAGTTTTTTGTAAGGCTATAGCCCCCTTCTTCTGAAGCATATAGATATTTAAGTAGTTATCAAAGTTATTTGTTCGAAGCGATGTTTTGATGTATGAAATAATTAGTTGTTCTTTCTCTCGTAACGGGTTTGTATTATTAATTTTGAATGTTGATGTACAGTATCTTACGAAATTGTAGTACGCAATTATCTGATTATCAATGGGGTTGATGATCATTGATTGGACTGCTTCATGAAGTGTACTTGTTGTTCTTTCTATGTCCCTTGGTTTTGTGTTTATACTTGTGCAGTAAGTAACTACTTTACTTCGACTCCTCATTTTTCTTGAGATGCCATTTCCGACATATGTTCGGATGTGGGTATTGAGATATAATACTCCAAATATATAGAAAAACTTCGGAAAAATTGAGCAAACCTGTATCCGGAATTCATTCTAACAAGGGTGGAGAACATATTTTAGATTTGAGTATAGTGCATTCTATTTTCCTAGCCCTTTTTGCACGCATCAGCTTTCCTTTTTACCAAAACTGAGTATTTCCTTCCAAACGATTAATTTTGATTTTCGTCCATCAAGACATGCAACAATACTTAATGTTCAATGCTAACAGGATCTCGCAACAAGGAGAAAAAACTGTCGATACCTCAGTTTGTTGGAGCAGTGTGGGAGGCATGTTCAGCTCTTAAGAAAGTCCCAGCCACGAACGTTATAGCGATTGGGAGGGCAATGACACAGGTAGCAGTTTCGGTGAAAGATGTTCTTCGTGAGATAAAGGAGCTCAAGCCTGCTCCCTCCGACGTCAGGGACGAAGCCTCTGATGACAATCCTATCCAAGCAGAAATCAAGCCTGAAGATGATGATTCAGGTGAGGATGATCTAGGCACTGACTTATCACCCGAAGAAATGAAAGTTGCTCAACTAGCACAAGGGGTTGTATCTGAGACACTTGCGGCTATAAAGGAACTTATCCGCACAATCACCGGCATGCTTAAGCTTGAAACACCAGACGACAATAGTAAATTCGTCGATTCATTGGAGAAATTACTGAATATATGTCAAGGCATGGGAGCAGAGATCGATGAAATCGGAGCCTGTCTTTACCCCCCACAAGAGATTGATGCAATAACACAGGCTTTGGAGAAACTATCAAGCAGCATCAATGGAATGCAGCAAGAAGTGGAAAGTTTTCAAACATCTTCGGAGCACTTTGTTGAAGCTTGCAATGGATTGAGAACTCTGTTAAAACGAATAGAATCTGAACTCAATAGCTCCACCACAACTGAGTTAACTAGTAAAATGCAGAACGTTGCCGTCATCAATTAGATATATCTAAAGATTAGATGTGTTAGAGATTTGAAAGAGAAAACTGTTCTGAAAAAGCCCTTCTTTTTGCATTTTTCTGACCATTATTTTCCTTTCTCATTCTGTATTTGAAGTCTTGCTCAGCTGTGTAGTATGGCATATTTAGTCAATTGCACCATCTGGCAAAAGTTTGCAGTGCACGTCCTAAAAAAAAAAGCAGAAAAATTCTACAATAATCAGGTAGGGGAATTAGGTATTGGCTTGGATTTTTTTAAAACTTCTTATTTAGAGATGGTAAAATAAACTTAAATATTAAAATTTGTTTAAAAGAATTTGAACTTGAATTTGAATTAAATCTGTTTGACCAAAAAAGCAATAGCTTGAACTTGAAAAAATTTGAATCTAAAATGGTTCAAATTCAAAAAAACTTGAAACTAAGTCCAACTTGAATCTGATTTAATACTACAAAAAATATGTTAAAATTATAATTAAATAATTTTTTATAAATAAAAAATTTTAATTGTCAGTTTTATTTTAATAATTTAATTAAATATTAAAAACTTAATCTCTAATTTATATATGATTACATTCTAATGGTTGGATCGAATTGAGGCTTAAATTTTTTTAAAATCTCAAACTCAGACCTTTATTTAATGTGCCAAGATTCGTTTATTTAAGACAGAATTATTATTCATCACATTAAAAAAATTTTATTAATATTTATATATTTTATAATTAAATCTAAATAAAGTATATATTATTTTTATTTAAGATCACTGTTCCAAGTCGAACCAAGCAAATCTGAAACAAAAATATGAGAAGTTGGTCTAATTTTTTTAAAATCCCAAGCTCATGCCTTTATTTAACGTGCCTAGACCCGCATATTACTATTCATCACATTAAAGAATATTTTTATTAATTTATATATATTATAATTAAATTTAAATAAAATATATGTTATTTTAATTTAAGATCACTGTTCTGACTAGGTTTGGCTAGTCTAAAACAAAATTATAATAACACATGTTCGAGCCCTGACTAGGTTTGGCTAGTCTAAAACAAAAATATAATAACACATGTTCGAGCCCAATTCGGCCAGATGAGTAGCCACCCTTGAACAGGTCTATATATAATAAAATAATAATTTATTAAAACTAAATCATATCATGAGTTTTGAAAACAGTATTAATAAAGTATATCATTCATTTATCATATTTTTTTAATTTAAGTAGTTAAACTCATTACGAATTGAGAGTTTATGTATGTTAGTAGTAAATTTTTAAATATTTATTTGAATATTATTATTATTATTATTATTATTATTATTATTTCAAGTAATAATAATTAGAATATAATAATAGTATAACAAAGTAATAAGATAAAATTAAAAAATATGAAAACCATAATAGATAGTCATATTAAAAATAAATAAAATATTAAATATTAATACCATATATAATTTAATTAAATATTAAAAACTTAATTTATATTTTATATATGATTAAACCTGATCATGGGTCAAGCCGGGCTGTAGCCTAAAATTTTTTTTAAATCTCAAACCTATACCCTTATTTAATATGCTTAAACCTATCTATTTAAACTAGAATTATTGTTCATCATATGAAAGAATACTTTTATTAATATTTATATATTTTATAATTAAATTTAAATAAAACATATGTTATTTTAATTTAAAATCATTGTTCCAAGCCGAGCTGGGCTAATCTAAAACAAAAATATGAGAACCCGAACCCAAGCCTAATTGGGTTGAATGGGTAGCTCGACGTTGAACAGGTCTATATATGATAAGATAATAATTTATTAAAAAATAAATTCTATCATGAGCTGTGAAAACATTATCAATAAAGTATATCATTTATTTATTATATTTTCTTTAATTCAATTAGTTAAACTCATTAAATATTGAAAGTTTATATATGTTAGTAGTAAAATTTTAAATATTTTTTTAAATATTATTATTATTATTATTATTATTATTATTATTATTATTATTTTTTCAAATAATGAGACTAGAGTCTAATAATAATATAACAAAGTAACAAAATAAATTAAAAAATATGAAAACTATAATAGATAATACCATATCAAAAATTAAAAAAAAGTCACATGTTAGACTAGCATGGGTCGAACAGTTTGCCTAACCCAATAGGCCCAACACAATTAGGCTTTAGTCTTAAATTTTAGGTTTCAAGTGGGCTCGAGACGAAATAATATTTTTTAAATAAAATAATATATTTTATTTAAATTTAATTATAAAATATATAAATATTAATATATAAATAATTTTTTAATATTATGAATAGTGATTTGCACTTAAATGACTCGGCTAGGCTAAATTCAGCCATGAGCTTAGAATTCAAAATTTTTTCACATCACGACTAGACCCATGAAACCACACTATGATTTTTTTTGGGTCGGAGAGCCCAAATTCAAACCTGAACTTAAAATTTAAAATTATGTAAAATGAATACATTTAACATTTTTTATTCATTTAACATAAAATAAAAAATGATGTGATGTAAAATATATTTGAAGTCGAATCCAAACTCAAAAAAACCTGAACCTGAATTGGTCCAAACCCAAATCATCCAAAATCCAAAAAAAAACTAAACCTGAAACAACCCTACCCAAATTCAACCGAACCTGCTCAATTGACACCTCTATCCTTATCTAAGTTTGGTCTAGATCAAGCTTGGGTAGGTTCGATAGCTTACTTTACTATTTAAAAATATTAAAAAAATTTTTATATTAATATTTATTTATTTTTATAATTAAATTTAAATAAAAAATATTTTTATTAATAAATAATAATTTAAATAAAATCAATTCAATTCAAATTTATAAAAAAATTTTCTTCTATCACCACTGTAGATGAGACTCATCTGACCCACTGGGAAGCAGGGGCATGGAAAGTCGGATACACATTCAAAAGAACTATTTGGGGGCTGATTTTGCACTTGCCCTGGTGACCCATTTTTAACAGCTACTTTATGCTCCATGTTTATATATGATAGGCATGTAAATGATTGACCTGCATATGTCATAATTTTTATACTAGATTTTATTTTTTTTAACAATAATGAATAAAGCGTGCTCAGCAAGTAGTTATATTAGTCATTAAATTCCGTTTATTTTCTTAATTTATTCTAAATTTTTATGATTCAAATCGACTTTACTTCAATAATTGTTCATCTAATAAAAATTATTTAAATTTAATTATAAAATTAATAATACGAACCATCAAACTCAAACCACAACCACGCCTAGAATAAGGCCAACCTCGGCTTGGTAAAAGATTTTTAAAAAATTCAAATCACAAGCTAACCCATGAACAGTCTACAGGGAAAATGGTAGCAAAATCTAATAGAATAAATTTGTATCAATATAGCCTGAAAAGCGTCCGGGTTCTAAACGTGAAACAGTTAGGAAAATTTTGCGACATTGGGTAAATGGAAGCAAACTGTGCAACTAACTTGCAAAGCTTGAGGATTATAAGCATTCCGCAGTATCCTAACAACAACAACGACAACAACAATAATAATAATAATAATATCTTGGCTTGCAATGGAAACTCTGTGATCCCACTACCTAAGAACATAATGCATTTACGGTTTTATCAAAAAATATTTACACCCATTTAAAGGGAAAAGAATAGAATAGCCTATTACTACTGCATTATTGCCAAAAATTTATTGTCTCTTTTTGCTGTAACTTTGCTGCAATTTCCATGACCATATCGCAAGGAACAAAACAAGACCCAATCCCATACACAACCACAAAATTACCAGCCATTTCGGCATTGGCTTCGGGTATAAACCTGATTTGGATGGGGGTAACAATAGTTAGAGCAGGTCAATGCAATTGCAAACTCAGAAAAATCAACCAGAATACCATTATCATTAGCATATAAATTGTTAAAATAACTCGAACCAACATTCGTAAGATATTGTATGGGGATTTGGAACATACCATGTCCAAACTTGATGCAGATGAGAAGCTCAACAATGCAAATCGCAAGGGAAAGCCAACAAAATGCTCCAACTTTTTTCACTGGTTTTCTGAAAAAAAAAAAAAAAAATCAACAACTGTTTAAGTATCGAGTTATTAATAAGTTTCTGGCATATATATATATATATAATCCCACACAAATGGAGAGAGATGGAGAGAGTACCGGTCTTGAAGGTATGAGTTGTACTCACGAATTGTTGGTATTGCTATTAGCCACCATAAAATCAACCTATACACAATCACCGGGTTTCGAGGAGGAATCCAGAGACAAAACTTTAGAAAGAATGTATTAAGTTCTACAGTCAAGAAAACGATGCAAAGGCTGAGAACTTGAATGAAACGCCATGGACCGAGCAAGGGGTGCCATTCATCTTTGTCCCAATGTGCTGGTGTAAATTGTCCCAATGTTCTTTTCACCTGACAACAGCAACGAGCAACGACCATTTCATGACTCAAAACTTTAACTACATGCAAAAGCTTCAAAAATAACAAGGAAATTGAAAGGTTAAGCCCAAGGCTAAGTTTCCGAGCCAAGTGAAAAAAATAAAAGAAACCAAAAGTTAAAAAAGAATAAGGGACTATATTTCCTCTTCCAAGCAGACTGAGGCTTAAATACTGCACTAGTTTTCACATTTATAAAAAGAAATTACAGTACAAGAAACATACTTTGCCAATTATGTTCGGCTGGTGACTTATACCGACCCATTCATAAGTTCTACCATCAAAGTACCTAACAGTATGCATTCCAGCCCAAATACCTACAAGCAAACCAAATATGTTGTCAAAATAGGCTAAATAATCGTTAACTCTGTATTTCCAGACCCGAAACTAATAACAAAATATAAGTGAAGTCAATATTCTTGATAACAAAACAGACAACGCACTTGAAATCGCAACAATATAATTGATGATCTAGACATGGAAAACCGCTATTCCAACTTAGTTTCCACCATTTCAAAAAACTTAAGCGGTAAAAACAATAAAGCAGGCTGCAGAAAATGATCATATGTGGTGCTAAAAAAGGGTTTTCATAAGCACATCTATTCAAGGAGTAATTGAATTTGGTGTCACAAGAGACACGAACTTGGTTACTAGAATTACACAAAAGTCTAACAAAACAATCTTATTTAGTCATTTGGCTTCCTAACTATTGTGATTGGGATCCTCAATAAATCTATTTTATTCAATTAAAGTGTTTTTCGTATTTCACATGCAGTAAAAATGTATATTACTTCGACTCGAGTGTGAGAGTCGGATGCAGGCATGTGCTTGACATGGTTATGTTGAATTTTTTTAGGTTTTTTTCATGTATTTGGAGGGTCATGTTCCGATACCCATGTCCAGATATACATTGAACACGAGTACTTCTAGAAAAATAAAGAGTCTACCTTATTGCTTAAAGAAAAAAAAAAAGAAAATCATCTTTCCACTTTGCCCACTTCCACAAAGTGAGAGTGCACAGGTTCCACTATTCTAGTAATGAATGAAAGCATTGATAAATCAAAACATCATTACTCAGTTTATGCATTTCTTCTAGAAGCATCAACAATACATGAAATATCAGCAGAACCAGAAATATCTGATAGGATGGCAGAAATTTTCCTTTTTGTCGTACAACTAAAAAAATAATGATAAAATAATGGGATTGGGAACTCCAAAACTATTCTGAATGGGAGGATATAGAAAGCACAAAATAAGATCCCTACCAAAAATTTAATTTATTTTATTACACCACATAAACTAGCTAACATTAATAATAGAAAATGGAATTCAGAAAGAGAGTATTCTAAAAACCAGTTAACCAGCCAAGTAATATTGTTACATTCTAGTGCATACTTCTATGGCCTTATCATTTTTTAATGATTCAAAAGCAGACAATCCATATGCTACGGCTTTGAGCACAACAGTGACCAAAGGAAAAGAAAATACGAAAACCAAAGGGAAAAGAAGATAGCAGTGCCGGATCTTACCAAACCAATTACACATCAAAATATCAAGAATAATGCTGTCCCACCAGCACTCATTAAAGTTGGGTAGCATGTGTTGGAAGGTAAGCTGTATATGCCATCGCAGTAGTTAGTTTATTGACGCAAAACAGACAGCACGTACATGCATAAGCTTATCAATAATAATACCTTGATATGGGAAATCAGAACAATAAGAAAAACTGTAAGCATGTCCAGTCAAAAAACTAACCTCCATAAACTCAAATCCAATTGAGAGGACCCAGAGAAGTGGTTGATTGCGGATCAAAATGGCCTTGCCCCACCAACCAAAGATGTGAGCTAGAACAAATTCATCAAATAGTGTTTCCTAGAAATTTTTTTTATGCACGATAAAATTAGAATTGTGAAATACAAAACCACAGTAAATTGCATCAAGAAATATAGCCTCAAGCATGCATGAAAATATATACCTAAAAAAAGGTAAAACAAGAAGAATAAAGTAAAGTAGCCAGATTGTGCAAGAAGATCCATACATAAACATTCTTAAACCTGCTAGAGGGATTTTCAGGAATATATATACGACAATCAGCACCGTAGGATCTTTCTGGAAGCTCTGCATAAAGCAAACAGTAACCAAGAAACTTCAATAGAATTAATAATAGCAGGGAAAATAAGAAACGAAGTGTCTTCAGAGCCAAAAGCAGTACCAACACCAAGGTCAGGATGGAGAAACTTCATGAATTGCCTAGCATCATCACGCGTCTGGAGAACAGAATCAAGAGTAAACAGCACTAATCATTTATTCAACGTTGGATGACAGCGTGTGCGTGTGCGTGTTGACCGAACCATTCCAGAACAATGCTGAGTTACAACCCTTTATGAATACATATAAGTATGTTCCACTTTTCTCATGTGTGTGTTCTAGAGAGTATTTGATATTGGTAACTATCTATATACCCAGATTTGCAGTTTAGCATCAAATATGTGTATGTATCTGATACGGATATGCTCAAGTATTATCAAGTCAAATCCCTATATTTGGAGTTTTTCCACATATTTTAAGGATTATACCCCTATACCCATTTCTAAATATCCGTTCCGGCACAGGTGTTGGACATCGATCCTTAGGGAAAATGAAGAGTCCATGTAACAAAGGTAACTAGTACATCTTAGCTCCTGTTGCAAGGGTGGCATCTTCTGATAATGGATGACATGTTAACAGTAACAAAACCTTTAAACTGTAAAGGGGGCTAGGGTTTATTCTAAAAATTATGATTTGCAAGGTTTTCTAAACAGTCAACTAAAAGAGTCCAGATGCAGCACGTGATTTTGACCAACGAAAAACTAAAAAAGTGATATATAACAAATAAATAAACATTGCAGTGGACAAACAATATACATAAAGACTGAAAGCTGCATAAGGAACCTAACCTGAAAAAGCAAAAATGTGAGTGCTACAAGGTAAACAACGGCCATTCCATGAACTAAACGCCAAATTGAAGGATGCGGCCGAATAAGGACCCTACAAAGAAGTTTAACTTCTTTTGAGTGTTAAGGGCAATAAAACTAGCCACTAACCATGCTAATACGAAATACCATTGATTAGAACAAATATTCGGAAAAGAATATTATATATATTAAACGCCACAGTTATCAACAAACAAATCTTCTCCGGTCAGCATAATCATAACAGAATTGCTGTAACATCATCAGAACCAATTTTGGGGACAGATCAAAAAGCTCTTATAGCAAATACGAATACATAATCCAACTTTAAATTTCACTCCCCGTCCCCGCACCCCATTATAAGGTTAAACCTTTTTTGAAATGTAAAACATTGACGCAAATAAAGCCACTCAGGAAATGACATATGAATATTTATACAATGAAAGCATTTAATGATGACAGAGATAACTTAGTTTTCCAGTCATCATAATTAATATAGAGGCTACATAGATAATGCTTTTCCTTTAAGCCTAGAGCAACCAATTGAAAGCCATTGGTAATTCTCCAGGGCAAAATTTTCAGCCTTTATAATAGAAAATCTCTTTTGTTCAAGTATTTTTTTATCCATATATATATATATATATACGGGAAAAGGAAAATTCAAAATTCTATGTTTCTAAAAGGTTAGAGCAGAATCAAGCCTGTGGGTTGTCAGGAAGTTTCTTAATGCACCAAAAGAATCGTAACACCAATCAATACAAGATAATATTTTATTTCTTTTTCATCAGGGGTTGGGGGAGGGACGTGGGATTAAAACCAGCTACTAACTAGTAATGCAACCAACCAAAAGAATGCACCAAGGCAAATGTCCTCGGTTGAAATTTAGACTAAAAAACCAACTTTGTTTGCACCTAAAAGGATTTTAAGGGCCACATAAACAAGGAAAATATGATCCTTGGACTGCAAAACCTAGATGATAAATATGATTCCTCTAAAACTTAACTCCATGTTTCTTCATTCATATATAGCGACAGAACCATGCTAATTTCTAGAGACATTTGGACTCCGAAATTTTATAAGTGAATTCTCCAGAAACCAAGGTGAATTACTTAAGAAAAATAATCTAGTCAAACTCACTAGATACACTAGCCAAGCACAAGCAATTAAATGGACAAAGTTCTACAGAAGTAATAAAACTAAAAACTTACGTAGAAGGAGCCTGCAGCAAGCAATAAGCAAGAAAAACTGCAATCATTGCCCATACACCCCTATAAAAAGAGCCCATAGAAGCCACTTAAAATACGTCAGCAAGTAAAAAGGCAAAGACATTAAAAGGCCATTAGATATAAATAGAAACCTTTTTACAGATGTTACAAGATCACCAGATTCGCTGCTCTCTGGATCAAGGGCTCCACTTGCCCAACTGGTAAACACACACAGACCATACACAAATGAGTACTAATATAAGAATTGAGATATAATTTTAAATTAAAAAAGAGAAAGAAGTTTCTTTGAAAGAAAAAAAACAAAGGTAAAAAATACATATCCAGGCTATTGATGGTTTTCTGCCATGATCTAGCAAAAAAACATTTAAGCAGTGAGACAAACAAATTAAGGACATGGTACTAGGTCGTAGAACACAATTACAAGAAACTACCAAAACTGTATAATTATCAGGGTGCTGCATTTAGTCAAATAGATGATAACAATTGTTGGCCTTAGAGTACAGTGACTTTGACGAAGGCAAAATGGAAAATGAAAAAGAAACAACTATAGCTTAATATCATTTGTTCAGTGATGAAGATTCAAAACATATATGCGTGCTGCCATGAGATTTTCCTAAAATTTTTAGAATAATCTAAAACAGCAAAGTATCATTGTAACCATAGTATCCATTTTAAAGCACAGATCCCAGCCCCTTAAAATCCTTGATTTGGTGAACATGTTGGCAGCACTGTAGTAGCATAAAGAATATATAACAATGGGAACTAGCAAAAAAACTAATTCAATCTTGAATAGCAAATCCTTTCCAGAACATAGTCAAGCAACAGAAACAAGTTCCAAAATTAGGACCATGGGCAACCATATGGTTGATGAAAACCAAAGATTGACAGCCATTCACAACAAAAACATGAGCATAAATTTAAAACAAAAAATTTAAATTCTGGCGAGAACAGAAGATTCTATGTGTTATTGAAAGATAAGTGACCGGCAAGATAAAAGAAGTATGCAAATCTAATAAGGGATAGAATGCAGAATTTGCAGTTGAGTTTAAGCTAAAAGGAAGTATATATCAACGAGGGTACTCACATAAGAAAGCATGCACCAATAAATAATAATGAAATAGTATGAGGTTTGTACGCCCAAGCAGTCCAAGGATCTAGTTCATCAACAGAACATGATAAATCAGGATCTCCATTTTCCTGAACAACATGATCCCTTCTCCTCACTTTCCTATAACCATTAGGTTCCATAGGCTCTCAGTGTCTCAGAAATACAACTTGCTCACTGCAGAACAACATCATCAAAAATCGTAAGTAATATTTACTTGAGAACTTCTAATAATGACAATGTTTAAATTAACAGTAAGGAAAATCTAATCTATAAGTTACTGTACATACAAAAAAAGCAGACCAAAGCTAAAATTACTAAAGCCCAAAAGCATAGATAACATAAATGAATGTGGAATGCAATAAATTCATTCAGTATATCTAACGTGAAAAGAACTTGTCTTATTAACCAACTTTATGTAGGGAAAAGCACAACCTTAGCATAAGAAACAATTTAAAAAAAAAAAAAAATGCAGGAAAAAAAGATGGAAAAAATTTGCACCATCAGATATGTCCCCAAAAGATATACTTTCATCTCTGCTTTTTGAAAGAATTTTTGGGAAAGTATTTCATTTAAGTCTGATACCATGATATAATTCAACATTCAGTAGACTTTACTGAAGGATAGTACAGCTCTCTCACTCTCTCTATCTATCTTACGATCCATTTGGCGCAAATGAAAATATTTTAATATAATAGCTAAGCTACAAAATAGCTCTTGTTATACAGCTCAAACATTAATTAAAACTTTTTCCCTTCCTTTCCTCTTTCTTCCCTTCTAGCCAATGTAGTGTTATGAATTTTGTATGAAGCATTTCCAGAAAAAAAGTTAGACACCTTTTTTTCAAAATTATATATAGAGAATAGTTATATTCCCATTAGCCATGGAGGTTCAAGGGGAGAGTGTATAGCTACAATGTAAGTCCTATGATAACCAAAACTCTTACATGATTTTTACAGGTAAACTACACATATAGATCTCTCATCACACAAACGAAAATTACATAAAACTGAAGTTACACCATTACAGTTGGTGTGGTGGCATAATCAGCTTTTTATATCATCTCAGCTCCAAGCGATGATTTGGTCACTGTAAAAGCTATAAGCATTGCAATTGAGACATTTAGCTTGCAGGACTACCAAACACAAGCCACATGTTTGGGCTGGAATATGTAAAATGAGACCAATTAAGTAAAGACAAATTGTACACTAGCCTAATGAAAAATGTAAGGGAAAAACCTGGAAAGGATGGAAGCAAACCAGTAAACCCTCCCTAAAGCTATGGTCCCTACAGCTTGCCCAAGAATTGAAATTCACATTCAATACCAGTTCATATGATGTGACAATCCACTTTACTACAGAGAAAGTGATATTCTACATTGTAATCTATATCTACCACATAATAATTATCAAAATAGTTTCTTTATTATCCTTATAATATTCAAAGCTACTGGTCATTTCAACCATCAAAAAGCAAAAATTTTTACTACAAGATAAAAAGATCCATTCTTTCAGGTGCCTTTAAAAAACTTCTTTTGAGAAGAGAATTTTCCAAGGACCATTTCGATAGTTTTAGCAGCAACAACATTAAATACATATTGCATGGAACTAAAATAGAAACATCTTAGATCGTTACATCATAACCGACAATGGCGATATCAAGTCCGGCGAGCGTCTAAATCTCTTTAAAACAGAATAATAGTTTGTAAATAGGCATTATGATACGAAGATATATGCTTGCATTTTTGTCTTAGAAAAACTTGAAATGCAAATAAAAAATAAAGCCATAAGAGATCAAAGTAAAACAGCCTTACATGATATCAAGGCTTAAAACATTTCTTATATTTTGAAACAAAAGTAAAGCCATACATATCCTTAACATCATATCTAAGCAGATAAAAAGAACCCAACATTGATAAATCACTAAACAAAAAGAATATATACAAAGAACACGCACTTAGTATGGAGATTCTGATACTAAGATTCATGCTTGCATTTATGTCTTAGAAAAACCTAAAAAGCAAACAAAAAATAAACCCATAAGAGAGCAAATTAAACAGCTTTACCATGATATCTAGGCATAATTCATTTCTCATGCTTTGAAGCAAAAGCAAAGCCCAACATAAGATTCATGCTTGCATTTATGTCTCAGAAAAGAACCCAACATTAAATAATATGAATAAAAAGAACATATGCAAATAACACCCACTAAGGATTCCATCCACACTATATAAAAGAACAAATGCAAATTCCTTTAAATAAATAAATAATAACCAATCAATTTCCATATAGAGAATCAACAAATCCTTAGAAAGAAAAATGCTTTGGAACAAAAGTAAAACTTTGTTTACATGCAGGTCATAGTTCAAAAATATAAATAAAAACCATTGATCCTATGTAGCTGTTAGACTATTTTTTTCCCTTTTTGTGAAAAAAAAAAAAAAAGTACTGTAGGGTTTTAAGACAAATAACAGTTTAAACCCCATGCTGAAAGTTTGTTTTAAAAGAAAAAAAAAATCTAGAATAATTCAAGAATCAAAATGGTTGCTTTACAATTGTGCTAGTCACGAAAAATAAAGCATGGGTAAATAAATTTAACCCAGCACTCAATTAAAAAAAATTGTTTCATTGCATGAAAGCAGAATAGTATTAAAAAAAATAATTGGAAATGAAAAAAATAAATCTCATTCTTGAAAAACCCAAAAGAAAAAAAAGGTAGGCAATGGAAAAAATTACTCACAGCGGATTATTGAAAGAGCAGATTTGTTGAAGGAAGAAGACGACGAGTTGAAGGGCGAAAAAAAGAGAAGCAATAGTGCAGAAAGCGAGATTACTATTATTATAACTATAATTATAGAATATAATAAGGAAATGATTGAATAAATTTATATATATAAATTGGGAAAAAAGGAAAGGCAAAGGGACAGAGAGATATGAAAAGTAGGCTTAAAAAAGGGAATCACATTTTAGCCCATTTGAGATTTTGAGAAAAGAAAATAAAAATTATTTGGTCAGTTTGAGGTTCAGGTCAGGTGGTAGAGACTGGTAGAGTGGATAAAAGAAGGGCTGACAAAAGATATATATGACCGTACGATGGAACCGAACCAGAAGATCGCAGCCGTCCGATCCTTTTTCCTCTTTCTCACCCACCCAGTCGCACCCCTCCAGAAGACGAAGATCGAAAAAAAAAAAAAAAGAAAAGAAAAAGCTGAATGAATCGAAACCCAAAAACAAAAGTGAAACAGTAAGTGTTATTGATGAAATCTGATACTCTTTTTTTCGAACAAATGTATCAAATATTAAATAAATAATAATAAATCTGATAATTATTTTAGGAGAGATTGAAAAAAAAAAGACAAAAGAAGGAAATGGGGGGGCTATTTGTTGGCAATGGAAGAGCGGCGAAAAGCGAAAGGGAAATGGGATGGAATTTAAAAGAGAAAGAAAAAGTTAATTAACGAGAGAGAAAGAGAGAGAGAGAGAGAGAGAGAGAGAGAGAAAGTGGGGGGAAAGCCAAATTGTACTTGTTTGGTCAAAGACAGATTTGAAGATGTTTTGTGTTTAAGATACGGAAACGGTGGGCGTCGTCATCGCAATATATTTGAGAGAAGAAAGAGAGAGAGAGAGAGAGAGAGAGAGAGA
>JBBYHO010000015.1:29224906-29238897 GCA_038382025.1 Adansonia gregorii | reverse complement strand
GAAGCGAAGCGAAGAAAGAAAGGGATGGGAGCGGCGAACAGAGAGAGTGAAACGAAAGGCATGGACCTCTGCTTCCTAAAAACAAGAACACACGAGTCTATCAACAATACGCCTATCTAAGGTCCGGACAAGCTAACCCATCCAAAAGGTCCGATCCGATTCATAAAGGCTCGTTTTGGGTAAGGATTTTGCATATCAATTCTAATTATTATATAACTATAAAAAAAAATCAATTTAACTCAAATTAAACTTCAATAAAAATATTAAAAATGCGAAAAAGATAGGCCTAATCAACAACAACCAAAACCACTTCTCCATGTCCTTCGATTTCGTCTCCTGGATTTAATTGGATCTTGGTATCAGCCCTTTTCTTTTATTTGGATAAACAATTAATGCCCACTTTTTCTATTTAGCCTACGCTCCTTAAGGCCACCCTTCCGCTCCCTTGTTCTTGTTTTTTTTATTATTATTATTATTTAATTAGATTATTTATCTATTCTACATGTAATGTGGTTGATTGATTAGTTCATAAGTCAATTAACATTAATTAAATAAGTTAATTTACAAAAATAATTCAAATAAAATAATTATAAAATATAAAAGTGAGCATATATGTTTTCAATGTCAGGCAACAAACCATACATAATAAATTTATTAATGATGGATACAATTTTTAACTTCCCCCCATTCACTATGTATTGTTGTGTACAGTTAACAACAATTTATAGAAATATATTTTTGACTTCTATCTTTTAATTCTTAATTACATTTATACTTTTTTATTATGGAAGAAAAATTCACATGCATTTAAATGCGCTATAAAATCTCGGTTTTATATAATGACATCAAAGTTTTTAAATTCACAAATTAATTTTAGAAATCGTTACATGCCTCATTTTTGTTATTTTTTTAAATATACCCTAATACAAATGTGCCACGCTACTAATTACACTTATAGATTTCAAAAACTACACTAATGGTGCTTTATTATACATGCACATACCCTTTTTTAAAAAATAAAAAGTAAAATATTGGTTGTTCTTCCTTGTTTCCTAATTCGTTTTCCTTGCTACTTTGATGCCAAATTGTGAAATTAGTAAAAGAAAAAACTTGTTAATGATGTATTAGTTTAATGGTACTTAAGAGATTTTAGAATATTGAAGTTTCAATAAGTCTTATTGCGTACAGGTTTGGTTTCACTTATTTTCAATTAATGCATCTTTTATAAGTAAAAATGGGGTCATAACATATTTACATCCAAACTCTTAAAACTTATAAATTACATTCTTTTTAATGAATAAAAGCAAAGAGAAAAATAAGATAAGAAAAAGTCGACAAAAAAAAGTGATTTCTTTCATCTTATTTTAAAAACACATTGAATACCTATGTACCTCAACCTTTTCTTGGCATCTAACTCTCAACCATCAATCCTTTAATCTTTATCGTCTGCAATAGCTTCTCTTTCCATTCAGCTTAGGTGTCCCAGTTTTTCCTCATTTCCCTCTTTGATTTCTTCCTTATTTTAAGAAATATTTTTTTGGAATTTTGGAAATTTTGTTTGATTGATCATGTTTTTTAATTTCAATTGAATTTGTATTGTTACATTCAAAGAATCATGAATTTCTCAATCGAATTAAATCTCGCTTTTGGAATAAGGAAAAAAAAAAAACTAGTGCTTGTGAAAAGGTATATCTGTATCTCCAAATCATGCTTAGTGCCATGTAAAAGGGTTTACTCAAGAATTCTCCTTTTTTTATTTTAATTTGTATTGAATCAATAAATGCTGCATCAATTGGGTATTCCCTTTTTCACTTCATGGAATCAATTTAACCCCAAAATGACTATTCTTCAATTAAAGTTTCAATGCCGTGCTTTATTTCTGTGAAAAAATAATTGCTACAAGTGAAAATCTGGCAAAATAATTCTCACTTGAAACAAAATTTTATATTTTATCTAAGAAAAGTTATATTGCTTTTCTTGGTTAACCTTGTCTGCTTGCTTTAACTGAAAAAAAAAATATTATTATTAGTGTATAAGTCATAAGGGCAATAGTTCTTACTCTTTGAGTCTGTCCAAGGT
This sequence comes from Adansonia gregorii, assembly GCA_038382025.1. NCBI lineage: Eukaryota > Viridiplantae > Streptophyta > Magnoliopsida > Malvales > Malvaceae > Adansonia > Adansonia gregorii. The sequence goes on along the minus strand of JBBYHO010000015.1, from coordinate 29,236,818 downwards.
CAACATGTGATTCGTTAGAAAATACACAATATTTTCTTTGGCAAATTATTTCATGATTATGGTTATTAACCTCAACTTTTAAAATAGTGAAGACATAGAATGATTTGAATTATGTCTTATTGCAATTTATGGTTAGCAAAATGCCTCAATCTAATTTTGAGATTTCAAAAGAAAAAAGAAACTACTGCAAAATAAGATTTTTACATAACCAAAATCTTACCTTGAATCTGCACAGATGAGATTTATAATGATGGAAAACCCAAAATTTCATTCAGAACCGAAAAAATGATAGTTCTAGTAGAGTTATTCAACACTCATGCTGATGAAAACTACAACCAAAAGTAATTGAAAATAAACTGGAATGAACTTTATAGAAACAATTAAAAGGCAAAAAATAGGTTTGGGTTGGAGCCATGAAACAGGAACTATAAAACCTAATGCTAGATAATGGGAAGCAAGGATAAAGGTACGCAATTTATTTTATAAGTTGATTTGGCTTTATATTTGATAAAATATTTTATACATGGGTTTGTTTACAAGTTTATTTCTGCTTGCTGTTTGCACAAGACAATTCAAAATATGGAAGATTTTATTACCAAGGGCTGGAACATCCTGATGAGTTGGAGTTTATATATGGGGATATAGTAGCAACCAATCAACATGCATGGACACCAATGTGTTAGTGTACCAAATGAAAGTGGTGCCAAAGATGCACATGTGATTGCTACTCAATAAGATAATGATGAATCTTATGGTAAGGAATTAATTTGGATAAAAATGTCAGTATTCTTGTAATCATTGAATGCAAAAGAAAAAGAATGATACAAGAAGAAACGGGAAGAAAAGTGACAAAAGGTAAGCAAAAAATTAGAAAAGTAGCAAGCGTGCAAAGATCACATAACCAATTATGTATGGCAATTAAAAGTCATACTGCAACTGAGGAAGAAGATATTTGGTTGACATCACAATAAAAGAACAATTCTGCATTCTAGCATGCATTCAAACATTGGAATCTTTAAACGAGGATGGGATGTTAACTAAAAAATGTTTTATGTTTACATTATAATTGATTAAGAAAGATGAAAATTGAATAATTCTTTTGTCTTTAAGCATTCAATTGCTAAATAAAGTATATTTATCTGAGCATAAGTTGTTGAAGACTGATTAGTAGGAGTTCATATATTGATATTATTCAAATTTGAACTTCAGAATTTTTTATTTGTATTCATAGTACTTGTTATCTTAAACTTTAATTTCCTTTTTATTTGTATTTGTGGTACTTTTTTTGTTATGTTAAATGTCAATTAGAAATTTATGTTATTATTTCATATTATTATTTAATTTATACTATTTAATTTGTTTATATTGATATTTGTTTTTCAACACTATATAATTTGGGCTTATATCTATCTAAAGAACTTAAAGTACGAGCTCAAGCTAAAAAAGGAAGAAAAAAGGCAATGTTTTAACAAAAAAATTATGGAAGAATTATGGTTACTTTTGTATTTCGCATGAAATATTTCATAAGACAAAAAAACATATATGATTATTTTGCTTAATGGAATTAGGTAAATCAAGCTTTACTTATTCAAGGTGAAAGTTATAAAATGTTTAAGATGGAATCAAATGCAGTGGTGTAACTTGCAAACAAATTATAGAATAAATGATGGCTACATTCATCTACAGAGATGGTACCATTGGAAGCGATTGGAATGGTTCTTTGGACTCCTACACATAGCCAAAAAAATTGTAATATCTAAAATAAATTGACAAATCAAAGAGACTGTAGGCAAGAAGTTTGGTGAAGTTTTAGATGCTTTACGTGTACTAGCTAAAGAGATTGTCAAAGCTCCAGATTTTTAATTTGCAGATGTGCCACCCAAAATTAAAGATGATCATAGATATTGGCCTTACTTTGAAGGGCATGCTAGGGCCATAGATGGATCACATATTTTAACTATTCCTTATGCAAATAACCAGATTTATTTTATTGGTAGAAAATGATATCCAACACACAATATCCTTTTAGTGTGTAATTTTGATATGATATTCACTTTCGTTGTTGTTGGTGGTTGGCTTAGAACAACACATGACACAATAATCCTTTCAATTGTGCTTGAAGAAATGAAAGTGTTTTTCCTCGTCCACCAAAAGGTAAGCTCGAAACTATTATTATGTTAAGTTTTTCATTTTATATTTTATTTATACATTTTTTAATGAACTAATAATAAAATCTTTGACTTTTTTCTTAGGTAACTATTGTTTAGTGGATGCTGGTTATCCTAACATGAAAAGCTATCAACACCATACAAAGGTGAATGTATCATATTCATAATTTTGATGCGATAGTCAACCTACATGTGCGCAAGAAATATTGAACTGTGCATATTCTTCGTTGCAAAATTTCATTGAGCGAACCATTGTTTTTTGGAAAGACAAGTTGTATATTTTACGTGACATGAAGCTATTTCCATTGACAAAAAAAGTAAAGATTATTATTGCAACAACATCACTTTATATTAGGCATTAGGGTGATGATAAAGATTTTGACATATTTGATCATAATCCTAATTATATTCTTGAAGGTCAAAGAGAAAGAAGTAATATACTTCTTGAAGAACACTGGATGATGAGTAAACGGGAAGGGTTCACAATCAAACTGCTATTACATTGATGGAAAATATAAATCTTTGATTTATGAGTTATTAATGAATTAGTCGTTACTTCGGAATTACTTCTTGACATATTTTTATGATTAATATAAACTATGTTTTAAATTTGTAAGTCCATGTTTTTGTCTAAGACCCTCTAGTATTTAGTAGCCACATTAGGACTCAACTAATCGAGAGTCTGAGCGAAGTCAGACTGCAAACGGAGGAAAAGCTCTTCCAGCATTATTTTCTCATCTAATGGACTAGAAACTAAGACCCTGCTTAAGTAGCACCAAGCCCCTTACCACCCAGACAAATAGGCGTTGGTAATTTGTATTTTGTATTGTGTAGTGTCGTTGGTTAAAAAAATTTTCTTGATATGATTTTTTTTTAAGTGAGTTTGATCAATTAAGATTAGTTTAGAAGATTAGTGTTAAAATATATTGAAGGTATAACAATATTCTTATGTTTAATATTAATTTGCATTGATTTCAAAAATTTTAATTTAAAACTCTTACCTATTAAATAAAAATATATGGAAAATATTAAATAGGACAGAGGCTAGCTTGAAAAAAAAAACTTTTTATAGGAATGTTATTGAAGTAAACGAAAGAAAATTTATATATACCTTTTAGGGTATTTTTAACAAAAACTAGAGCTTATGTAAGTTATTTTGCCAAACAACATATTTGTAATAAATAGCTTTTAAAAGCTAAATTATTAAACAGCTTTTACTTTATTATTTACGTTCTTATTTTTTATAAAAACTTAATTTCAACTTATAAGTTAAAAAATAGGACTAAACGAACTCTGAAAACAATTGGTAAAACTATGCCCAATAATTTTGGATTTGATACAAAAACAAGGTATGATACTACACATTTAATAAATAAAAAATTATGTACAATATGCTACATGAATCTTTAAAAATTATCAACGTGATACATTTAATATACGTATCCTATGCAAATTTAAAATTTTAACTTATCTAATAATATTTATTGTATCTACGAATACAAGTCATTAAGCAAGCATACTATAGAACAAAATAGATAAAATACAAGCGTTTGATTAAATTATTAATTTCGTCAATATCAAATTATGCCGTGAGATCTATTGATTAATCCTATACTAGAATTTGCATCGGTGGGTGGAAGAAAAAACAAAAAAAAAAAAAAAAGGTTATACAAGATTGTTTTTGAAAAAAAAAACTGATTAATTTTTTAAGAAATATGTATTTTATTTTAAAAATATATTTTATAAAATAGTTAAAGGGTATAAATACCCAATTTCTTTATTTATTAATTTAATTTATAATTTTTATAAATTAATTAATTAAATAAACCTTGTTTAACTCGTATGTACCAATAATTACTATTAAAAATAACTATGAAAGTGATGCTAAAAAAATTACTACTGAATAAATAATTATACTAGCAAATCAGTACGTAGGGGTTTTTATACAAATAATATAATTTTTTTATTTTTCGATTTATAGTGATTTTCAAATTAATTTTTAAAATATATCTATTTTTTCTATTTGCTGAGAACTTCCCATGAGAGGAGGTGAGTTTATTTATTAAGAACTCGTCATATAATATGACAAGTTCTCAACGAGGGATGAAACTAGCATTGAGAACTCGCCGTAAGACATGACGAGTTTTGAACGGCGGTTTCAAACCAAAATAGGAGAAAATTTTCAAAAAAGTAAAATTAATAAATAATTATTAAACAAAAGTAAAAGCAGAAAAAATAATTTCAAAGAAGAAATGATACTTATTGAAATTATTAATAAAGAGATTGAAATTATCTATTTATCCATCTTTAGCCTGTTAATCGACTCTCCCCCGTATTCATATATATATATATTACATAAATTATATATGAATATATAAATTATCTATCGTATTAGAAGGAATCTGATTTTTCATGCATCTGTCGTATCTTTTAGATGTTAAGAAATCTAGTAGTTATTAGTCAAATATTATCTGTCATGTTAGAAGGCAAGTTCTCAACACATATTTTTTCTTTTTTTATAATAATAAAATAAATGATATAATTTTATATTTATACTTGGATAAATATTATAGATTTTAAATTTTTGATATGATACTAATGATATATACTGATAGTTTAGAGTTACTATAAGTTTTGAATATGTTGTATGAGTATATTAAATTTAGTATAGATGCATGAAAAATCATATTCCTTCTGATATGATAAATAATTTATATATTTATACATAATTTATGTAAATATATATGAGAGAAAGTCGATCAACAGATCAAAAATGATAGATAAATAATTTTAATCTCTTTATTAATAATTTCAGTATCATTTTTCTTTGAAATTATCTTTTCACTTTTACTTTTATTTAATAATAATTTGTTATTTTACTTTTTTATAATTTTTTCCAAAGTGCTTAATGCTATGTTTTGCTCGTTCGCAACATGTCGTATAATATGACGAGTTCCCAAAAACTCAAGAACTCACCTCTTTTTTTAATAAATTATCAGTATATATAAAAAATATATTTTAAGAATTAATCTGAAAAGCATTGTAAATTGAAAAATAAAAAAATATATAATATTTATATAAAAAATACTTGGTACGTACAACAAATACTAGAAATTATAAATAAGAAAAGAAAACAAAAAGAATATCTATAAATCCATGAATTATTATAATAATTCATAATAAACACCGTACGTAATAAGTAATCTACAAAAATATGGACCCCAATCCAACGGCCAAGTATACGCCAAGGCCCCACCGTGAACCCAAGTAACGGGCGCTGCTTCCGCTAGTTTCTCTCTCGTTAGTCGTTGAAGTCGGCGAACCGTTAAGGTTTGGATTACGGCCGTAAAGCAATTGAATGCCTTCGATATCATCATTCGCCAGATCGACTTTCTTCGTTCTCGAAGTGATCGTCGGGTACATGATCGCATCTTCCACCGAAGAATGCCCCAACCCCAACACATGTCCGATCTCGTGAACGGCGACGGACTCCAAGTCAACCGCCGTAGGCGAAGACGACGTCGTGACATCATCAGTAACGACCCAGTTCTCGTCCATGTCCAAATGGAATCTCCCGTTCGTCGGAGAGAACGCGTGCGCCAATGTCCCTAAAACCCCGTCGAACGGCTCTCCGTCTCCGTGGTCTCCACTGTAAAAGGCGATTTTAATGTCGGCAGTGAAGAATGAATCCGTTTGATTAAAGGTCAACGGCGTAACAGTCGACCATTTCGCGAAGGCGTTCGTGAACACGGCTTTTACCTCGTCTGTCAACGCGTTTGACGGTAAGAAACCGTACGTTAAGTTCCATCGGCTCTCCGGCCAAAATGGCCTTCCTGGGAAGAAAGAGTAATGAGCCGTAGTATGGAGGTGTCCAGTAGTATGAAAAGCCGACGATTTGCGGGAGTTCATGGAAGTCGTCCCATTGATTATATCGGCGTTACCGCATCTCGGCCGAACGATCTGTTGGAGAGTTTGATCATCCAGCTGACCGGTAACATTAAGGTTGAAATTCTGCTGGTAAGTTCTCAAGGCTTTTTCAAGCTCGTCGTCGAACTCCTCGCTGAAATTAGACGGAGCGTTGGGGATGTAACCGAAGTTGTTAAAGTACTTTTTCAGCTTCGACAAACCGTCGCGTCTTTCTCCCGGCCGGCAATCGGCGAATTTCCTGAAGTCATCCCAAGGGGCGATTGAAGTAGCATTGGGGGGAATCCATGACGGAATAGCTGTTATATTTGGAAAGAATCTGGCTGAAACTGAAGCAAAACACAACGAAACCAAAATCTTAATCACAAAAACTCGATGCTCCATCTTTAATTGTGAGCTTTCGTTCTTAATGGTTGAAAAAGAATGGAAATGAAAGAAAGCGTTAGTGGAAGATAATATAGCAGACAGAGACAAAACCCAAAGTCTAAAACGTTTGCTCGTCTCTGGAAGTTGAAGCCGGCTGCTTTGACCTGTTGGGATTTTTGTTCTTTGACGATTACTGGGTTTTTTGTTCCACCCAAAGATGAAGACGATAAAATTATTATAATGGGTTTGAACTTTCAACGGCTTAAGAACCTGAGATTCAGACAAATAGAAAATTGCGAAGGAAACTGGCCGAGAAAAAGAAATCCGATAGAATTAGAAATTGACTCTAGCCATAGTGTTTCATTTAATTTCTTTTGTTGAATTTAGTTTAGTTTAGATTTGAATAATAATTAAATATATTTAATTTAGTTTGATTTTTAAATCATAAATTAAATAATTATAATTATTTAAATTAAATATTATTTTATTCTTAAAATAATTTTTAATTTTAATAATATAAAATTAAATTTTATTTTTAAATTAATAAAAATTTTTAAAATATTAAAAAAATATTTTATTTAAATTTTAAAAAATCTATAAATTTATTTAAACATATAAAATTTATTTCCAGTCCATTCTATTTCGATATTATTTTAATTTTATTTTTATAAAAATATAAAATTATATATTAAAATCTTAATTTTTTTTTTTTAAAAAAAAGATAGATTTGAACCAGCTATTATTACGCGATTGCGTAATTTCCTAGGAAAGTTCTAAACGCTGATGTTATAGTGTTTGATTTGTTGCTAAAGTTTTTTGAAACCGGCAACATTGATCCATCAGGGAAAGGTCAAAGATGGGGGCTCGGCGGCGAATACGTCACTCGGTTTTCGGGACAAAAGTTGTTGAGACTTTCATTGTGGAATAAGGAGTAAGGCAGTCTTATTGATTGACCATAACTCTCCAGTTTGACGCGGTAATGGAGTCCAAGGGAAGAATCCTTTAAAGATAAATTTATATTTTATTTATATATTTTATTTATTTTATAATATATTTAAAAGTTTTATATTTATAATACATTAATAATTTATAACAATAAATTTAAAAATATAAATTAATATCATATTTTAAGTATTTTATTTTATCATATTTATATAATTTTATTTAATATTATTAAATCATAAAATAAAGTTAAAAATAGTAAATTATGCTTAAAAAAATATGAAAATGTATCCTACATAAAGCTTTTTTAAATTTTATAATCAAATTAATTAAGTAATATAATTAATTAAAAACAAACATACGACATAATCTCAAGTTATTTGTAAAACTAAAAAAATTCAAATAAATATTTTATACCACTTTTGTGGGTTTATTGAAATTCCAGAAATTAAAAACGTGAAAGCACATGTGGTTGATGACTTTTATTAGTTTTTTTATTTTGTTGTGCAATAAAGAACCACAGCCTAGATCTATGCAATTCCAATTTTGAAAACGGAAAAGGATTAATTATGCTATTAGCTTTTACATTATATTATTTTTTAATTAAATATTTTAAAAAAAATTAAATTAAATAAATATTTATATTATAATTTTATTAAATATATAAATATTTTATATTAATACTATCAAAATAAATGCTAATTTGAAATTTTAATATTTAATTTTATTGTGATACCTGATATTTTTAAATAATGATATGATTTTTTTATATCACAATATCATTACATTTTAAATATATTTATGGTAATGATATTGGTATTGTTTGAGCTAAAAGTTTCTTTAAATACTTAATTAAAAAAATAATATAATATAAAAATTATTTGTATAATTAACTCAAAATAAAAATCTATTTTTGAAGAAATAATTGGAGAGGCATAATGTTGTCCCACACCTTTTTAACTTTTTCCTTGAAGTTATTTCTTTTATGGGAATGAAAAAATTATATTAATCATATAATCAACTACTAGTAACATGATAAGTTTTTTATTAGATTTAGTAATTAATTTGGGATATAATACAATTAGACGATAAAAAATAAAAATAATTAAATTATGACATAAAATATTAAATATTATGAGAAATAATATAAATACATAAACGTATCAAAAACATATATAATCTGAATTGTTAATATATTAAATTTTATATAGTACCTTATATAATGTAAAAAATTAATATAAATACGATATGAATACATAAATTATTAGCTCTAATTTTGACGGACACGATTTTTTCCTTTTTAATGTGAAAATTTTGAATTAACTATTATTGTTGCTTGTTTATCTTTTACATTGTAATTAATAAATTAATACTATTATGAAATGGAACCTTTTTTTAAATCCACAAACTTGTTATAGATATATATAATAATTTATTAATTATTATATATATATATGAATTTAAATTTTTTATTATTGTTATCATTATATATGAATTTAACTTGTTGTCTTTCAAGTTCACCTAGCTTTACTCATTTATAACACTATTTTAAAGTTGTCCCCAACTAATGAGAATGTTTAGACTGTCCTAATTGGAGATTCAAAGTCATTGCTAAGGAGAAACTAAGCAATCCCACTTTTTTTTTTCTTTTTTTTGGTTATTTAAGTCATTCACATGATTTCTTAGGGAAAGAAAGGAAAGGATGGAAAAGAAAAGAAAAAGGAAGAAAAGAAAAATAAAAAGAAGATAATTGTTTTTTATTCGTGTTTGTGTTTATATATTCATGAGAATTTTTATTGAAATATTAATAATTTTTTATTTCTTAATATTTTTAAAAATATATTTTAAAATTATATTTTTTTACCTATTTAAGTAAAAAATCGCTACTTGAAGTGGCAATTCCTCGTTAATTTGGGTGAGAGATTGTCCAATCAATAGGGGACTTCTCACTCATCGTATAAAAAAATATAAAAAAAATTAAAAAATTGATCATTGAAAAGGCAATTTCTTTTATTAAAGTATACTAATTAAATCAAACTATATTGCATAATATATAATTAAAATCAAACTAAATTACAAAATAAATTAAATAATAATAATAATTTTAATTTTAATTTACAAAATTAATTATGTTTTAATATTTCAAATAAATTTAAACTTTCACAAATAAAAATAAATCATATTTTTAAAAAATTCAAACATTTTAATCCCTTCAAATTGAAATTCAATTCTCTTCCTTTCAACAAAAAAAAATTTAATTACAACAAAAATAAATTTAATCATTACTAAATAATTTTTTATTACCTAATATTTCATTAAAAAACACGCTAATGCAAGCAAACAAAAGTACATCATATTTAAGTAAAATATTCTAAAAATCAAATTAGTCCTACAAATAAAAAAAATACACTTGAAGTGGAAATAGAGTTCAAATATAGTGGCATTCGTATAGATTATTTTAAGTAGAAATATGCGCCTTAAAATCACTTGAAAAAGAAAAAAGAAGCCTAAAGAATAAAGAAACACCTCATTATAAAAAATTCTCTTGCTTTCTTATAACATAAAGGTTAACCGAGTTGATTTTACGAGTCAAAAAATGATGAAACTACTTAAATTTTTTTTTAAAAGAATACAAACAATAATATAAATTTAATGATATTATGTATTTTTTATAAAAATAGCAAACTAATAATCAATTTTTTTAAAGATAAATTTCAAAAATCTCTTGTGATTTTAGCGAAAAACACTTAATCTCTTTGTGCTTTACAAATTGTTAATTGCCTCTCGTAACTTTATTTCATCTAAAATGTACTTAATGCCATTAAAAATTTCTTTGAAATATCCGTTTTACCCATACTACTTGGAACGAGCTCTATTAGGATTTTGAATGATTAAATGGACATTTCACACATGGCGTTAAATACATTTTTGAGGAAATGAAATTGAATGGGAGATAAGTAACAACTAAAAAAAAAAAAGTTAAATAATTTATAATATTATATATATATATGTATGAACTTGGGAAAATCTTTTGAATTTATGTAAATAGTTATTGTTGTTTACCCTATTTTTAAATTTATATTATAAATATTTTGTTATTAACAATATTGATATAATTTATAAGTAAAAAGTTTAATTTGAATAAAACATTTTTATTAGATGATAATATCAATTATTGTTTATTATATTATTTAATAACCATTGAGATAATATTTTATTAATATATTATATTATATAAGATTAGGGTCATATTTTTGACAAATTTATCCAAATATTCAATCAAAATAAGATAATGATTATTGTTGGTTAATTTATGCATATACATATCTATATACATATATATCTTAGATAGTACTTATAGACTTAGCGTAATTATCTTTTAATAAGTAGTGGGATTAAATATCAATTAAAACGAAGATTTCTTACTATAAAATAAATGCTTTAACTGCTATTTTCATAAAATATCAACTATTTAGTAATACTTTGTTAATATATATTTTTAATTTCTAAATGCAATTTCTTGCATGTTACTTTTGCTTAGAATGGTTTTACTTTTTCATTCGTTATTATAAATTCTTTTTATATCTCATTCTAACGAATTCAATAGCTTTAAAAAATTTTCCTTCACAACAAAAGTTTTTCTCATTAGTAAGTTTTTTTTAACACCGTTCTTTATTTTGTATTTCGTATTTTTATTAGACTTATTTTGGCTTAAGTAAATTCTTTCATATTATAAATTTCATAAATTTAAAAAAAAACATCACAAACTAAATTATTATTTAAATTATTATCAATTAATTTATGATTTACACTAAAAAATATTATTTAATAGATTAAAACATTCAACACGTAAAATACATGCGACGCATATAACATTAAAAATTAATTTTCTTTAAAAGCATGAAAGTTGTTTGAAGTTTACTCTCTTTTTAAGTATAATTTTTTTACTCTTTTTTTTCATCTTACTCATAAAATGGATTTGCCATAATCTAATTTATTTTTTTTGTTTTTATCCACTCACATGGATGAATGTGCAATCAAATTTAAATAATAACAACAATAATAATAATAATATATTATAATTATTATTTTATAATTTAAATAATTTTTATTATCAATATTTATTTTAATTAATCGTTCATTATAAAACAAAAATAGAAGACTTTGATAACATTACTTATTGTACATCAAAATTTTCCGAATGCTTCTAACTTTAGAATTAGAATTTAAAATGTCTAGAAAAAGGATGATAAAAAAAAGGTCGTTGGTTAGGTCCACTATATATGCCTATTGCATGGCCTTGTATGGTTGTGCTTTGTGAAAGGCCAGGTTTCATTTCTTCCACCGGAAGCAGCCTCAAGTCCTTAGCAATAAGTTAATCAGCCCAACTACCAACATCCGATTGTTTCTTTTTATGTTCTAGATATTATAATTCATGCATGTGTATTGTATTTTATATTATTTATTTATTTAATTATATAAATATAAATATAAATATAAATATAAATATAA